>JARGCV010001489.1:0-58210 GCA_034064705.1 Bothrops alternatus | reverse complement strand
TGGAGAAGTGGGAGAAAGGGGAGGAGAGGGGTGAAGGAAAGAGAAGAGGAAGAAGAGGGAAGTAGGGAAGAGAAGAAAGGGAGAGAGAAGGTAGAGAAGGAAGAGTGTGGATATGGTGAAAGGGGAAATGGGCGAGCAACACCAAAAGTCCTGTGTATGTATTTATTTCATTTTATTAAAAGTATCTTATATATGAATGTAAAAAGAACGTATGTTCACATCTCATAAATATCACGGTGTATGTATCGGGGAGAGTTTGGAAAAGTGCTATTATTGTTATTGTTATTTTATTATTTAAGATCCTTGGGGTGGTGACATTATTGGGGGGGAGGGGGGTGTTTTCTGCTCCTTTGGGACCTCCCTTTTGAGCGTGTGCCACGGTGTGTGCAGGAAAATGACCCTAAAGGTGATTTAATTCCATTCCATTCATGCAGGTGAATGTCCTGGGGACGGGTGCACAGCCCCTTCAGTCACGTCCGAGCCCAAAGCGGGGAGCGCCACCGCCAGATCACCCCCACTTACATCTGTAGCATAAAGTATCTCCACGATTCTCTGGAGGACCGGATCACTTTCGCCTTCGTTCTCCTGGCAGATCAGCTCGATGTTCCTCAGCTTCCCGAAGTAGAAATCTCGTTCCTTTTCTAAATCTTCCACAGTCATCTTTAAGGCGTTGATCTGACCAAAAAGGAAAAAAAGCCCCTCTGAGCCCAGTGGCTGAAGGGACGCCACCACAAAGAGCCGTGGGGGGCGCAGTGGTCAGAAGGCAGCATTGCAGGCTGACTCTGCCGACCACCGTTCAAATGAGGACCCAGATTGTTGGGAGGAGGGGCAAATGGGCTGACTCTGTAAACTACTCAGAGAGGGCTATAAAGCACTATGAAGCAGTATATAAGTGCTATTACCATTGCACTACACCCCCTCTCTATCATCTCTGTGTCATCTGTCTGTCTATCATCTATCTATCTATCTATCTATTATATATCATCTATCTATATCTATGTATCATATATCATCGATCATCTATATTTGTCTATCATCTATTTTTGTCTGTCTGTCTGTCTGCCTGCCTCTATCGATCTATCGATCTATCTATCCATCCATCCATCCATCCATCCATCCATCCATCCATCCATCCATCCATCCATGCCTGCCTCTCTCTCTCTCTCTCTCTCTCTCTCCATCCATATCTATCTATCTATCTACCTACCTACCTACCTACCTACCTACCTATCGTTGCCTATTCTATATCTTGTGGCACAGGGGTTAGAATGCCGTATTGCAGGCAAAACTCTGCCCACAGCCCGGCGTTCGATCCTGACCGGCTCAAGGTCGACTCAGCCTCCCATCCTTCCGAGGTCGGTAAAATGAGGACCCAGATTGTTTTTTTGGGGGGAGGGCAACAGGCTGACTCTGTAAACCGCTAAGAGAGGGGCCGTAAAGCAGTATGGAGGGGTATATAAATGCTGTTGCTATTGCAATATTTTTTTCCTTCCTTCCTTCCATCCTTCTCCTGTTCCTCTCTTTCTCCTTTCTCTGAGCCCTGGTGGCACAGCATTTAGAGTACAATATTGCAGGCAAGGGGGGAGGGAAGAGGAGATAGATATATCTATATATCTATATATCTATATATCTATATATCTATATATCTATATATCTATATCTATATCTATATCTATATCTATATCTCTGTCTGTCTGTGTGTGTGTGTGTGTGTCACCCATGTGAGCATGCACTCCATTTCCGTAAGCGGCAGGCGGGCCGGCAAGCACCGCTCAAACCAATGGAGCTCGGCATGGGAGCGCAAGCGCCCACTGCTTGCGGAAATGGGAGTTGTGCGTTTCCTTGCCCCTAACAGACACCCCCTCCCCCAACAGACCCCTTTGGAGACCCAGACAGTTTAAATCCAGCGTGAAAGGAGGGGAGGGGTTCGGAATATGTCCATCGGGGAAAACCGCAGCTGCCCACCTCGCTTACCGCAGCTGACGGACCTGCCGCCCCGGAGACCCACCTGCTGTATCAACTCAGCCGATTCGTCCTCTCCGATCCCCCCAGGAGGCTTTTTGATCATGCCAGGCCCGGATTTATTCGCCACCGTTGTTCTCTGCGCAACCATGGGCCTCGCTGGGACTGTGAGAGAGAGAGAGGCACAGAGAGAGAGAGAGAAAAAGAGAGAGAGAAAGCGAGGGAGAGAGGGAGAGAGAGAGAGAGAGAGAAAGAAAGAGAAAGAGAAAAAGAGAGAAAGAGAGGGAGAGAGAGAAAGAGAAAGAGAAAGAGAAAGAGAAAGAAAGAGAAAGAGAGAGAGAGAGAAAGAGAAAGAGAAAGAGAGAGATGAGAGAGAGAGAGATGAGAGATGAGAGAGAAAGAGAGAGAGAGAGAAAGAGAGAGAGAGAGAGGAAAGAGAAGAGAGAGAAAGAGAAAGAGAGAGATGAGAGAGAGGGGGAGAGAGAGAGAGAGATGAGAGAGAGAGAGAGAGATGAGAGAGAGAGAGGCAGAGAGAGAGAGAGATGAGAGAGAGAGAGAGAGAGAGAGAGATGAGAGAGAAGCAGAGAGAGAGAGAGAGAGAGAGAGAAAGAGAAAGAGAAAGAGAAAGAGAAAGAGAAAGAAAAAGAGAAAAAGAGAAAGAGAGAGATGAGGGAGAGAGAGAGAGAGAGAGAGAGAGAGAGAGAGGAGAGAGAGAGAGAGAGAGAGAGAGATGAGAGAGAGAGAGAGAGAGGGGGGGGGGGGGACGCGTTAGCAACACTCCGCAGTGGGGCGCAGGGCCCCGGCACCGCAACCAACCGACGTGAACGACACCCGAAGCGTGCCACCCGGTGTGCTACAAGCCCAAAGAAGAGTGTCAAGGCGCGAGTTCCTCCTGCTTAGTACCAATCGTAGCCGCTTTCTTTAGGCAGACGGGAGAGTCTGCGTGCGCCGCCTTCAGCTCCGGGGTCCCCACAAAGCTGATATCTATAAAAAGAGAGGGTTTCTAACGATGAAGCAGCGCAAACACAACGCACTCTGCCAGGACGAGATCTCGGACGGAAACACAGAAACGTGCAGCCTCCCCGCGCAATCCGGGGTGGGGGGGGCTGAGGAAGACCAGGATTAATTGGCAGCTTCGACAAGGGGATTTGCCCCCCCCCCATATTTGGAAAAAAAAAATGGTGAGCGCTTGCAAAGCTAGCATTGGGCAAGGGTCCAGGGCGCCCTGAATTTTGAGGAGGCCGCACTGGGCTAGATTGTGAGAGGAAGTCCACAGGCAGAGTTGACTATAGTAGATCCTTGTGTAACAATTGTTTCGAATTGGTTATTCTCCCCGAGGCGCTTTGCGCTTCGTAAAATGTTATGTATTCATCACATTTCTATGCTGCCTCTCTGACCTCAGTGACTCTAGAAAGCCATTTTATTTCTTCTAGGGGCTGTGGGGTCCTGGGGGCTCTCGGAGCTGGGTGGCTTTTTTCCTGCAGACGATTCATTTCCCAATTAGGGAACATCATTCAATGCTAGAAAGGAGGGGGCTATAGAGGAGGGAGGAGGGGGAGGAGGGGGAGGAGGAGAAGGAGAAGGGGGAGGAGGAGGAGAGGAGAAAGATTGTGGGGTCCTCGGTGCTCATTCAGCTTGGTGGTTTTCTTGCAGACGTTTGATGACCCAGCTAGGGAACATCATCAGGCCTAGAAGGGAGTGGGGTTTATGGAGAGAGGAGGAGGAGGAGGAGGAGGAGGAGAAGGAGGAGGAGGAGGAGGAGGACGACGACGACTGTGGAGTCCTTGGTACTCTCTGAGTTTGGCTGTTTTCTTGCAGACCTTTCATGACCTAACTACCGTAGGTAACATCATCAGGGCTAGATGGGAGTGGGGTTTATGTAGAGAGGAGGAGGAGGAGGGGGGGGTCCTGGGTGCTCTCTGAGCTGGGTGGTTTTCTTGCAGATGTTTCATGACCCAACTAGGTAACATCATCAGGGCTAGATGGGAGGGGGGCTTGTGGAGAGGAGGAGGAGGAGGAGATGGAGATTCTTGATGCTCTGGGTGGTTTTCTTGCAGACATTTCATTACCCAACTAGGGAACAACATCACTGCTCTAAGGGAGTGGGGTGTGGGGTGTGCTCTCTAGAAGGGGGTGGGGATTGCTCTCTGTTTACGTATAGCAGTTTACCGTGACACTGTTAATGGGAGTATTCTTGGTGATTTGTTGATGAGGGCATCGTTTATCTGCCTGAGTTGATAGTTCCTTAACTGGGGGATGGTTAACCTTTTGTCTAGTGCTAATCTTGGTGTTAAGGAACAACCCCTGACAAGACCACGACACACACAAGTTAAGACTCACAAGGCAGGCCACTGGTGAATAAGCAGAGAGCTAGCCCCCCCTCCCTTCTAGCACTGATGATGTGACCTAGTTGGGTCCTGAAACGTCTGCAAGAAAACCGCCCAACTCGGAGAGCACCAAGGACCCCACAGTCCTCCTCCTCTCCTCCACCTCCTTTCTAGAACTGATGCTGTGCTCTAGTTGGGTCCTGAAACGTCTGCAAGAAAACCACCCGGCTCAGAGAGCACCAAGGACCCCACGGGGTTCAACCCTGAGTTACCCATATCCTCTGCTATGGGTGTGTCTCTGCGTGTGTCTTAATACTAGGATTCCTCTGACTGTCAGCTGCCACCTTATGCTTGCTTGTAGAATGGACTTTGAAAGTCATAAATTTGGCAGAAATGGCCAAAGTATCTGCATATTTGAAGGATCATTCAAATGAAAAATATATGTTGGATTGGAAAAAATGGATAGATTATATACAAGGGAAATATCAATCTAAGAAACTGTATCTAGCTTATAGTTAAATGTTTACACGTTGATTGAAAAATGTTTACAAGTTGAAAATGATTGTATTAAGTTGAGTTGCACTCAACCTGATTTTTTCTTTGTTTCTTTTGTTTATATTTACAATTATATAATTAATAAAATAAAATATAAAAAAGGAGGGAGGGGAAATGCTTGGGAGAAACCGAAAGTAACTGCTGCATCTGCCTTAGATGCTGCTTCAAGGCCAGGCAGCTGCATACCAGCCTATGCTGGAAGTGACTTCTTGATCGGGCATAGAGGGGTCGGCGACAGGAGACAGTTAAGGGAGGGGAAACCTGAACCCGGGGATTGGGGCACCCGATTCTCAGTGCTGGCTTTGCGCTACTGCGATACACTTGACTGCTAAATAAAACAATATCTTTCTCAACAAATGGAGCCAAGGATCATCTCTATTTGGACAGCCCTTGGTCTGAAGGGGTATAGGGTTTCCCGCCTGAGCATGGGGGTTGGACTAGGTGACCTCCCAAGTCCCTTCCAACTTTATTATTATTTATTATGAAGAGACTGGACAGCCCTTGATCTGAAGGGGTATAGGGTTTCCCTCCTGAGCAGGGGGTTGGACTAGATGACCTCCCAAGTCCCTTCCAACTTTATTATTATTTATTATGAAGAGACTGGACAGCCCTTGGTCTGAAGGGGTATAGGGTTTCCCGCCTGAGCAGGGGGTTGGACTAGATGACCTCCCAGGTCCCTTCCAACTTTATTATTATTTATTATGAAGAGACTGGACAGCCCTTAGTCTGAAGGGGTATAGGGTTTCCTGCCTGAGCAGGGGGGTTGGACTAGATGACCTCCCAGGTCCCTTCCAACTTTATTATTATTTATTATGAAGAGACTGGACAGCCCTTAGTCTGAAGGGGTATAGGGTTTCCTGCCTGAGCAGGGGGGTTGGACTAGATGACCTCCCAGGTCCCTTCCAACTTTATTATTATTTATAATGAAGAGACTGGACAGCCCTTGATCTGAAGGGGTATAGGGTTTCCCGCCTGAGCAGGGGGTTGGACTAGATGACCTCCCAGGTCCCTTCCAACTTTATTATTATTTATTATGAAGAGACTGGACAGCCCTTGATCTGAAGGGGTATAGGGTTTCCCTCCTGAGCAGGGGGTTGGACTAGATGACCTCCCAGGTCCCTTCCAACTTTATTATTATTTATTATGAAGAGACTGGACAGCCCTTGGTCTGAAGGGGTATAGGGTTTCCTGCCTGAGCAGGGGGTTGGACTAGATGACCTCCCAGGTCCCTTCCAACTTCATCATCATCATTATTATTATTATTATTATTATTATTATTATTATTATTATTATTATTATTATTATTATTATTTACAGGTTCAGGTGTGGCAGGTCTGACAGAGGTAGCCTTTCAATCAACTCATTACCTCACCTCTGGCCAGGATAACGAGAGACGCCACCAGACAGACAGGTAGCCAGAGATGCTAGCTGTGCTGACAGGGGTGTCCCCTTCCTGGGCCCTCCCAGAAGGCTGGGACCCGCTTCTCCCATCATCCCCAACCGCCAGAGCTGGCCCAGGAGCAGCACTAGAACTCCCCAGCGCCCGCGGCGCCCGACACACCAGCCTCTCTTACCGGTGCCACCAGAACCGAGAGTCTTCTTCGGCTTGTTCAGCAGCGGGACCACCAGAGGCGGGGCGGGGCAGCTCTCCTGGCCTTGCCGAGCCGCCACAGGGTCGTAGTCCTTCCCGTCGTAATTCGCGTCAAAGAACTTCTTGAACCACTGAACAAATTCGAAATTGTCCTGGAATTTCCCTTTCACTAATTTGTCCACGGGTATTATCTGAGGAGAGACAGGGGAAGGAGGTTATGAAGAGAAGTGTATCTTTGAGAATTACAGCAGAGAGGTGTCTAAAAGCAGTTAACAGGTTGTCCTCGACTTTAAGATACGGCCACACCTGGAATACGGCATCCAGTTTTGGTCACCACGATGTAAAAAAGAAGTTGAGACTCTAGAAATAGTAGAGAAGAGCCACAAAGAGGATCAGGAGACTGGAGGCTAAAACATAGAAGGAACGGTTGCTGGAATTGGGTCTGTCTAGTTTAAGGAAGAGAAGGATGAGGGGGGACAGGATAGCAGCCTTCCAATATCCCAGGGGCTGCCCCAAAGAAGAGGCAGTCAAGCTATTCTCCAAAGCGCCACCAAAGGCAGGACAAGAAGCAACGGGTGAAAACTCATCAAAGAGAGAAGCAACCTGGAACTAAGGAGAAACTTCCTGATGGTGAGAACAATGAACCAGTGGAACCACCTGCCTCCAGAAGCGGTGAATGCTCCAACACTGGAAGTTTTTAAGAAGAGACTGGACAGCTCTTTGTCCGAAATGATATAGGGTTTCCTGCTTGAGCAGGGGGTTGGACTAGATGACCTCCAAGCTCCCTTCCAACTTTATGATTAAAGTGAATGGGGAAGTTAGATTCACTTAACAAATGGGGCAAAGCTCACTTAAGAACACAAATTTTGGCCTTAACCATGGTGAGAAGTCAAGGGTCACCTGGAGCTTCCTGATTCTTAAATTCATTATTCTGTGCCGTGCGCAACAGAATCCTAAGGGACCCCCTGTCGAAACTCCCTGCCAATATTTATCTTGAGGCAAGAGACTCTTAAATCTTTTAATCTCTCTTCCTACAGCTCAGTTCTTAATTCTCGGATCATCTTCACTGTCCTTCTCTGAACCTTTTTTTTTTTTTTAAAGTGGGATAGAAATAAACACGCTCTCAGCCGGAGATGGAGTGAGGTGGGCTCTCCCCAAAACAGAACAGAGTGGGTTTATATCTTCGCATGATCTGGAAATTATATATTAATCCAGAAATAAACAAGGGAATTTTTGCAACACGCCACCGAAAGGCCAAAATTGCATTTCTTTCCCTCAGCACCCTGGCATTTGTTCACACAAGGTAGGGTGACAACCTGTTCTCCAAAGCGCCTGAAGGCAGGACAAGAAGCAATGGATGGAAACTAATCAAGGAGAGAAGCAACCTGGAACTAAGGAGGAATTTCCTGACAGTGAGAACAATTAACCTGCCTCCTGAGGTTGTGAATGCTCCAACACTGGAAGTTTTCAAGAAGAGACCGGACAACCATTTGTCTGGAATGGTATAAGACACAGGTCGGCAACCTGCGGCTCTTTGAGCCTTCCCCTGTGGCTCCTAGCCTCCTCTGCCATTTGCAGAGAGAGACAGAGTCAAAGAGAGGCGCTCTCTCTCTCTCTCTCGCTCTCTCTCTTTGTGTGTGTGTGTGTGTGTGTGTGTGTGTGTGTGTGTGTGTGTAAGAAAGAGTGGACTCAGGGTATTCTCCGAGGAGCTGAAAAGCTTATTTGGGCGGAGCTCCTCCCTTTGCTGCGCCTCTGCAGGAAGCAGGAAGCAGGAGAGAGCTAGCTAGCCCAGCTATGCTGACTCAGGAATTCTGGGAGTTGAAGTCCATGAGTCATAAAAGAGCCGAGGTTGCCCGAGGTTCCTTGTTGGAGAACAGCTTGAAGCCAGCTTGCCAGGTGAGCAGAAGATCGGAGGGGGGGGGGAGGAGAGAGAGAGAGAGAGAGAGAGAGAGAGAGAGAGAGAGAGAGAGAGAGAGAGAGAGAGAGAGAGAGAGAGAGGCAGAGGGAGAGGGAGAGGGAGAGGGAGAGGAAAGAGAGAGAAAAAGAAAGAAAAAAGAGAAAGAGGGAGTGAGAGAGAGAGAGAGGGAGGGAAAGACAGAGAGAGACCCTTTTGACATCTAAAATGAAGATAACACTGCATATATCCTTTTTTACCTTTATTATAGGTGTGTGTATATATGTATGTATGTTTGTGTATATATATGTGTGTGTATGTATGTGTGTACACACACACACACACACACACACAAAGGTTAAAAAGGATATATGCAGTGTTATCTTCATTTTAGATATCAAAAGGGTTTTGCAGCTCCCAGTGTTTTGTTTTCAGTGGGAAACAGGTCCAAGTGGCTCTTTCAGTGTTTTGGGTTGCCTACCCCTGTATGAGCAGAGGGTTGGACTAGATGACCTCCAAGGCCCCTTCAAACTCTTTCCTTCTGTAGTTTTCTTTACATGACCGGTTTCTTGATTTCCTAAGGTGCCAAAACACTGGAAACAATTAGGACACTGAACAGAATAAGGGACCTGGGAGGTGGTCTAGTCCAACCCCCTGCTCGGGCAGAAAACTCTAAACCATTTCAGACCAATGGTTGTCCAATTCCTTCCCCCGTTATCTGTATTTGTGAGAAGGACCAAAACAAAAAAAAAACAAAAACCCAGGCATTGCATAAATGCCAAGGTTTGCCCAAACTTCCTGTTCCTTTAATCAATCTCCAATTGCTACAAACTTCCTCAGAAGCAAGAAAGCTAATCTTTGTGTTTACTCAGACCAAGGTCTCCCAACCCACTGATGGGCCAGCTGCTGTTTAGAAACACACCCGTTTTTTGCAACATCTAGCCGAGAGCAACTTCCTCGGAGAACGTGGAAGGATGCACGTCCTTTTCTGGGGTGCAATTAAGGTCTCTTCCCCGTTACAAGTTTGGGGTGTTGTTCCTACAAAGCAAAAAAAAAAAGCTAGAAGCGGTTTGCTTTTTTCTTTTCCTTTTTTTTTTTTGGAAGAGAAATCCGTGTTACTTTTGGAAAAAAAAATAAAGGTTTTTGCGTTAGCAATGCATCCCAAAGCGCTGGCCTTTCAGAGCAAAGTCACTGGGCCCAACTAAACTGAGGTCTTTAACTCACTTCATCTCAGTTTTCCCAAACTAACTTGGAAAGATAGTCTCAAGGCTGCCGTTTGCTTTGTCTATTCTCCCATAAAAGATAAGATAACCTCTATTGTCATTTTTTTCTTTTACTGTGGGCACAAAGGCACACATCAAAAATTAAATTTAGTTGCCCGCTCTCAAAGAGAAACACATACATGACACACATCTAAAACATATAATTATTATTATTATTAGTAGTAGTAGTAGTAATAAAATTGGAAGGGACCTTGGAGGTCATCTAGTCCAACCCCCTGCTCAGGCAGGAAACCCTATACCGTTTCGGACAAATGGCTGTCCAGTCTCTTCTTAAAATCTCTAGTGATGGAGCATTCACCGTTATTCTGCTTTGGAAAATAACTTGACCCCCTCTTGTTTGGGATAGCCTCTCAAATACTGGAATACTGCTACCTGTATCATGTCCCACACAATCCTCCTTTTCACTAGACATACCCAATTCCTGCAGCCGTTCTTCGTATGTTTCAGTCTCCAGGGCTTTAATCATCATCCCAGTTGCTCTTCTTTGCACTTTTTCCAAAGCCTCAACGTCATTTTTGTAATGTGGTGACCAAAACTGGATGCTGTATTCCAGGTGTGGCCTTACTAAGGCTTTGTAAAAAAAACAAAACTGCACTAGTATTTCACGTGGCTTTCCTTCTGTGCCTCTTTTTATAAACTGAGGATTGTATAAACCGAATTGTATAATAAAGTTGGACCATTGTGTAACCATTAAAAGTTACACAATAGGTATAGACCCCACACCCCGACATGTACATAGCAAATAAATATTAAATAAATAAATATAGCCCCATTCCCCCATAGCTGGCTGGGGAATTCTTAAAGCTGCCAAGGTGGGGGGGAAATGACTTAAGCCCCACACAAAACCTGGAACTTCCAATAAATGGGATCGATAGGATCCAGTTCTGGCCTACACAATTACGTTGGGAGACATGTGACACATAGGAACAGGAACAGGAAAATTCGGCGACATTCTACACCCTTACAACTTAAGAACCGATTCCAACCACTTAGTCAGGAGAACAATACAGATGTATCTCAAGAATTGACTACACAATCCACAAAGAATGATCCACTATGCCCCCAGAAACCTCTTGAACGAAGAGAAAGAAATGGTACTGAAAAGAAGAACAGGAGAGTGGTGGTTGTGGGAGATTCCCTGTTGAGAGGAACAGAGACAGCTATCTGCAGACCCGAAAGAAACTCACGAGAGGTGTGCTGTCTCCCAGGGGCACGAATCAAAGATGTGAATGATACCATAACGAGGCTCTTCAGGCCCACAGACTACAACCCATTCCTACTAATACATGTAGGCACAAATGACACTACAAGAAACAACTTCGAAACCATCTGCCATGACTTTGAAGACCTTGGACGGAAAGTGAAGGAACTCGGAGCACAAGTAGTTTTTTCGTCTATCCTTCCAGTGGATGGTCATGGAGAAAGAAGATGGGACAGGATTCTTAAGGTGAACAACTGGCTACGTCAGTGGTGCAAGCAGCAAAGATTTGGATTTTTGAACCATGGAGAAAACTACCTATATGATGGGCTCCTTGCAAGGGATGGGTTGCACCTTACAAAGACAGGAAAGAATGTATTTGGCAAGTGCCTTGCTTCACTCATCAGGAGAGCTTTAAACTAAAACAAAAGGGGAAGGAAGTAAAACGTTAAACAAAAATACTCAGCCAATCAAACCAGGTGATATTCTTCCTCTCAGAAATAGAACAAAAGAACAAATGCAAAAAGATTGTAAGAAAAGTGGAGGAGGCAAGTCTGCAACAGGTACCAGTCACAAACTAAAATGCTTCTACACCAATGCACGAAGCATGAGAAATAAAAAAGGAGAGCTGGAGATCTTAATTCAGGAAGAGAAATATGATGTCATAGGTATTACTGAAACCTGGTGGGAAAACACACATGGATGGAACACTGACATCGAAGGCTACAACTTATTTTTGCGGAACAGGCTTAACAAAAGAGGAGGGGGTGTTGCACTTTATGTTAAAAAAGCATTTGTCTCCTCAGAGATCCAGGTTTCAGAGAGTGGAAACTCAGTAGAATCTGTATGGGTAAGAATTCATGGGGAGAACAACAGAAAGGATACTATTGTAGGAGTCTATTATAGGCCCCCTGCACAAACAGAAGATATGGATGACCTCTTTGTAGATCAAATGGCTAAACTATCAAGAAAGCATGATATAGTGATTATGGAAGATTTTAACTATCCAGACGTTTGTTGGGAATCTCTCTCAGGCAAAAGCCAGAAGTCTAATAAGTTCTTATTCTCTCTTGCTGACAATTTCATCCACCAAAAAGTGGAGGAGAAAACAAGAGGATTGGCTATCCTCAATCTAATCCTTACAAACAGGGAGGAAATGGTCGAGGAAATCAGAGTTTCTGGGACCTTAGGAGGTAGTGATCATGTTATCCTTGAATTCTGCATAATAAGGGAAGGAAAGCCTGAGAGGACTCAGACTTCAAAGTTGGACTTCAGACGGGCAGATTTTGATGGACTCAAGAAGAGGGTAGGGGGGATCAAATGGCTGAATGTACTAAGGGATAGAAATGTCCAAGAAGGATGGGATATTTTGAGAAATGCAATACTAGAAGCGCAACCTTTAACAATTCCTCAAAGAAGGAAGAATGGGAAACATCTAAAGAGACCAGGGTGGATAAACCTAGAACTTAAAAACTTGCTAAAAAGGAAAAAAGAAATGTTTAAGAATTGGACGGAGGGATACATATCTAAGGAAGATTATAATGCAATCTGTACAAACTGCAGGGCAAGAATCAGAAAAGCTAAGGTTAATAATGAATTGAGGCTTGCAAGAGAGATTAAAAACAATAAAAAAGGGTTTTGGGGATATGTCAAACGTAAAAGAAAAGTTAAAGAGGCTATAGGAAGTCTAGAGAACGACAAAGGGGAAGTGGTCAAAAGTGATCTTGAGAAGGCGGAGATTCTAAACTCCTATTTTCTATCTGTTTTTTCTAAGAAAGATAATGTAATTGCAACTGACCTTCACTGTGCTAGTGAAGGACTAAGAGAATTAAGGCATGTAATCGACACAGAGAAGGTAAGGGAACACTTAGCTAACTTAAATGAGTTTAAGTCTCCAGGTCCAGATGGATTACATCCTCGGGTACTGAAGGAATTAGCAGAAGTAATTGCTGAACCACTTGCTGTAATCTTTGAAAAGTCATGGAGAACAGGAGAAGTCCCAGATGATTGGAGAAGGGCAAATGTTGTCCCTATCTTCAAAAAAGGGAAGAAGGCAGACCCAGGGAACTACAGGCCCGTTAGCCTGACTTCAATACCAGGAAAGATTCTTGAACAAATCATTAAGCAACATATATGTCAGCATTTGGATGGGAATTCAATAATTAACAACAGTCAACATGGGTTTGTAACAAACAAGTCGTGTCAAACTAATCTAATTTCATTCTATGACAAAATCACGGAATGGGTTGATCAGGGAAATACAGTAGACATAGTATTTCTGGATTTCAGCAAAGCTTTCGACAAAGTATCTCACACCATCCTCATTGAAAAAATGATCAAATATGGGATTGACAGGGTGACTGTTAGGTGGGTTCATAACTGGCTTAGTAATCGTACTCAAAGAGTGGCTATAAATGGCTGCACATCCAACTGGAAGAAAGTCTCAAGCGGAGTGCCACAAGGCTCTGTCCTGGGCCCAGTTATGTTTAATATTTTTATAAATGATTTGGATAAGGGAATTGAAGGGAAACTGATCAAATTTGCAGATGACACAAAGCTAGGAGGGATTGCAAACACCAGAGCAGAGAGAGAAAGGATTCAAAAAGATTTAGAGAAACTCGAACAATGGGCTGCAACTAATAAAATGGTATTTAACAAGGAAAAATGCAAGGTACTACAACTGGGAAAGAAAAATGAAAAAAGCACATATAGTATGGGAGGAATCCAGCTGAGCAGCAGTACATGTGAAAAGGACCTCGGTGTCCTAGTGGATCATCGATTGAACATGAGGCAACAGTGTGAAGCAGCTGCAAAAAAGGCAAACACGATCTTGGGGTGTATCGGGAGAGGCATAGAGTCCAGATCACGTGAAGTTATTATTCCCCTCTACTCTACCTTGGTCCGACCTCACCTGGAGTACTGTGTCCAGTTCTGGTCACCCCAGTTCAAGGAAGACACTGACAAACTGGAGCAGGTTCAAAGGAGAGCCACCAAGATGGTGAACGGTCTACAAACCATGTCCTATGAGGAACGGTTAAAGGAATTAGGAATGTTTAGTCTACAGAAAAGAAGACTGAGAGGAGACATGATAGCTGTCTACAAATACCTGAAGGGCTGTCACAGTGCAGAGGGACCTGCCCTGTTCTCACATGCCCAAGGAAGGACTAGAAACAATGGGATGAAACTGCAGGGGAAAAGATTCAGATTAGATGTTAGAAAAAAATTTCTAACAGTAAGGGTGATCGACCAGTGGAACAGGTTGCCACAGGAGGTGGTGAGCTCCCCTTCGATGGAGGTCTTCAAGCAGAGACTGGACGGCCATCTGTCTGGAATGGTTTAGGGAATCCTGCCTCGAGCAGGGGGTTGGACAAGATGACCCGGGAGGTCCCCTCCAACTCTACGATTCTATGATTCTATGATTCTAGAATTCAGATTGTGGAGAACTGCAGGTTTCAATATTTACCCAAAAAAAAAGGTACAATGGGATATTTAGAGAAGAATCTGCCCCTGAAAGGCTGAGCGCAACCTCTTTCAAGTCCATCATCACCAACCTGATTGTGGTTCCATCCTGTGCTACACCACAACCACCCCCCTCCGAGGAGAGAGGGGAAAAAAGACACACAAGAAGGCAAAAAGCTGCCTGATACAGAATTAAGCCACTGGTCCTTTTACCCCAATATGGTCAGCCAATGTAATGGAGATTGGTTTTCTGCAGTTTTTGCAGCTCCTGATACCCTGGTGAGAAAGGAAAGCTTCTGCAGATAGTCCTCGACTTACAAGGGTACTCGTTTAGTGACCGTTCAGTTCCAACAGCACTGAAAAAAGTGACGGACCCAGGGTCACGTGATCAAAATTTGGACCCTGGCTCGTATTGATGATGGTCGCAGCGTCCGGGGGGGTCCCGTGATCCCCTTTTGCGACCTTTTGACAAGCCAAAAGTCAGAATGGAGGGGGAGCCGGATTCAATTAATGACCATGTCGTTAAGTGAGCAACTGCAAGGCTTCACTGAACGACGGTGGCAAGGAAGGTAATAAAACAGGGCAAAATTCATTTAAAAAATAATTCGCTTGGCGGCAGAAATTTTGGGCTCCCTGCTTGGCAATATCACCGCTGGATCCTGATCCCTAGACAGATATTTCCTCAACCTTGGCAATTCTAACATCCTGGCTGGGGAATTCTGGGAGTTGAAGTCTGCCCGGGTCCTCAAGAGAAACACTGCACTAGACCCGAGGTAGGCAACCTTGGCCCTTTTATGACTCGTGGACTTCAACTCCCAGAATTCCTGAGTCAGCCACGCTGAGGGGAAAGGGAGAGGTTTCCATGCTGAACCAGGCTGGCTCAGGAATTCTGGGAGTTGAAGTCCACCAGTCATGAGGGGGCCATAGTTCCCCCATGCTGGCTCAGGAATTCTGGGAGTTGAAGTCCACCAGTCATGAGGGGGCCATAGTTCCCCCATGCTGGCTCAGGAATTCTGGGAGTTGAAGTCCACCAGTCATGAGGGGGCCATAGTTCCCCCATGCTGGCTCAGGAATTCTGGGAGTTGAAGTCCACGAGTCATGAGGGGGGCCATAGTTCCCCCATGCTGGCTCAGGGATTCTGGGAGTTGAAGTCCACCAGTCATGAGGGGGCCATAGTTCCCCCATGCTGGCTCAGGAATTCTGGGAGTTGAAGTCCACGAGTCATGAAAGGGCCATAGTTCCCCCATGCTGCTGAGGAATTCTGGGAGTTGAAGTCCACCAGTCATGAGGGGGCCATAGTTCCCCCATGCTGGCTCAGGAATTCTGGGAGTTGAAGTCCACGAGTCATGAAAGGCCATAGTTCCCCCATGCTGGCTGAGGAATTCTGGGAGTTGAAGTCCACGAGTCATGAAAGGGCCATAGTTCCCCATGCTGGCTGAGGAATTCTGGGAGTTGAAGTCCAGAAGCCATAAAGGGGCCATAGTTCCCCCATGCTGGCTGAGGAATTCTGGGAGTTGAAGTCCAGAAGCCATGAAGGGGCCATAGTTCCTCCATGCTGGCTCAGGAATTCTGGGAGTTGAAGTCCACTAGTCATGAGGGGGCCGTAGTTCCCCCATGCTGGCTTAGGAATTCTGGGAGTTGAGGTCCACGAGTCATGAGGGGGCCATAGTTCCCCCATGCTGGCTCAGGAATTCTGGGAGTTGAAGTCCGCAAGTCATAAAGGGGCCATCATTCCCCCATGGTAACTCAGGAATTCTGGGAGTTGAAGTCCACGAGTCATAAAAGAGCCAAGGTTGCCTAGCCCTGGCCTAGTTCATTGTTTCTCCACCTCAGCAACTTTAAGACGTATGGACTTCAACTCCCAGAATTCCTGACCAGCCATGCTGAAGGGAAAGGGAGAGGTTTCCAAGCTGAGCCATGCTGGCTCAGGAATTCTGGGAGTTGAAGTCCACCAGTCATGAGGGGACCATAGTTCCCCCATGCTGGCTCAGGAATTCTGGGAGTTGTCGGAAGTCCACAAGTCATAAAAGAGCCAAGGTTGCCTACCCCTGCTTGACTAGACTAACAGAAATGCAAATCTTATTTGCCTTTGAAAGGCAGCAGTGACTCAAAAGCACGTGAAAATTAGCATATGAAAACCCACATTCCTTCTGCCTTTCCAGTAATTCAAATGCAGCAATGTAAGCATTCTTTTACTCCCACCCTTTGATGTTTTTCTATTCACTTGTATTTCATGTTTTTTCAACCACTCAAGAGAGGGACTCTGGGTGGGTATAAAACATTAGAATATAAAAAGAATACGTAAAACTTTTAAAATTTAAAAGGAGGCAAGCAGAGCTGAATGGGAAATCATTTGCTATAAATGTTCTGAAAATTCAAACAAATATCTTTCTGCAGAAAAGAGACTAGCCAAGCAGAAGGGTCTGGATTATTTGGTCATCAAATAATCTGGGAATAGAAAAAGTCTTTCGTGAGGTGGAGGTTAGCCATATCTGACAAAGAATGAAACCTCCAAGAAAAACAAATCAGGATCTTTTAACTTTTCTAGTTTGGAGCCACAAGTCAATGCAGGCAGAAATGGTGCAAAGTACAACTTGACAAGACAAGAATACCTTGCTTGATAAAATGCAAATTCCCACTTCGTTATATTAAACAGTACATTAAGGGCACATCAGTGACACAATGTTTAAAAAAACACACAAAATCCTAAGTGCTGCTTTTCCTGGAAAAGGTTATCTTATAAAGTTGAAAAATGAATGCAGTCTTGTCAAATATATATCTATATCGATAGATAGATAGACAGAAACAGAGGGAAAGGGAGAGGGAGAGGGAGAGAGAATGGATGGATGGATGGATGGATGGATGGATGGGATGGATGGAAAGGTGGAAACAGAGAGAGAGAGAGAGGATGGATGGATGGATGGAAAGGTGGAGATAGAGAGAGAGAGAATGGATGGATGGATGGAAAAATGGAGAGAGAGAGAGAGAGAGAGAGAGAGAGAGAGAGAGAGAGAGAGAGAGAGAGAGAGAGAGAGAGAGAGAATGGATGGATGGATGGATGGATGGAAAGGTGGAGATATAGATAGATAGATAGATAGATAGATAGATAGATAGATAGATAGATAGATAGATAGATACACACACACACAACCACACACACACACACACACAGAGAGAGAGAGAGAGAGAGAGAGAGAGAGAGAGAGAGAGAGAGAGAGAGAGAGAGAGAGAGAGAGAGAGAGAGAGAGTGGATGGATGGATGGATGGATGAATGGATGGATGGATGGATGGATGGATGGATGGAAAGGTGGAGATATAGACAGAGAGAGAGAGAGAGATAATGGTTGGGTGGTTGGAAAGGTGGAGATAGATAGAGATATAGAGATATATAGAGATAGATATATAAGATAGGTAGATAGATAGATAGATAGATAGATAGATAGATAGATAGATAGATAGATAGATAGATAGATAGATAGATAGATAGATAGATAGATATAGTTTAAATTGAATATGACTAGGGGGGTGGAACCCTCCGGTAATACTGAATATTAATTTGAAAACTGAGGGGGGGGGAGTGCTAGCTTCCGACAGATATTCAAAATAAATTAATCAATAAATATTCCAAATAAATCAATGGGAAAGGCAGCAGCAAAAAGAGCCAAGGGAACCTATTGCCAGTTCTCCAAGCTGCAACATTCCCTAAAAATGACATCAGAGAGAAAAGATCCGAAGGTCTTACTTTGTCAACCCCCATTCGCTTAAAACCTGCTTGTAGGGTCTTGTAATTCTGAATGTACTCGTGTTCCAACTTTGCTTGGAATTTCACCTTCTTGAGCGTGACGGAACCTGGGAAGAGCATGTCCATAAACTGACAATAGGCAGCACCTGGCCAGGAGAGAGACAGAGAGAGAGAGAGAGAGAGAAACATCTTAGTGATAATTAGATCTTAGGAAACGTATTTAGGGCAAAAGATCAGCATCTCTGCATTCCTTTCCCAGTGGCTGGCTGCCGATCCTGCTTTCTGTGGGAGGCAACATTGCCAGAGAAACTGATGGAAGGACCTTGATTCAAACAGTTGGGTGGGAAAGAATCTCTGGGAGAACAAATGCCATTCTTTCGGTCTTCTGCCACTTTTATTTTTTAATCTGCCCCCCTCTTCACACAGCGGAAAACGAATGAGTTGCAGGCTATTTGAAAGACCGTCTTTTCCCAGCTAAATCTACCCAACCCACCTGAGTGGGCAGACAAAGGATGTTATGGGTCCCCTCTATTAAGGAGGTCCATCTGGTGGGACCAAGAAGAAGGGCCTTCTTGCGGATGGCTCCTTCTATGTGGAACATCATCCCCACGGAGATAAAATTGCCTCTGCTTGACACCCTTTTGAAAGGCCTGAAGACGGGGTTCTGACAGTGGGGGCCCCAGGGGAACATGGAGAATAGAAATAGAAATAGAAATAAAAATAGGAAAGAATGGAATAGAATAGAATAGAATAGAATAGAATAGAATAGAATTACAGAATAGAATAGAATAGAATTACAGAATAGAATAGAATAGAATAGAATAGAATAGAATAGAATAGAATAGAATAGAATAGAATAGAATAGAATAGAATAGAATAGGAATAGAATAGGAATAGAATAGAATAAGAGTTGGAAAGGACTTTGGAGGCCTTCTAGTCCAACCTCCTACTCAGGCAGGAAACTCTATTCCAGTGGTGGCGAACCTATGGCACGGTGCCAGAGGCGACACTCAGCCCTCTCTGTGGGCACGCGTGCCATGCCCCGGAGATGGCAACTGTCCCTCTTCAACCAGCCACCCGCTGACTCGCCGAGGTCCCACGTGGCCGGATGCATCCCAGCACCCATGCGCTCGCTGGCCTGTGTGTGCAGGGGCCGATGGTGTCAGGCAGCAGCCACCCTGGCCCCTGACTCACCTTGCCCTGTGACAATGGCACCCCCGCCCTGCCTCCCCTTGCCTCACCTCGCCTCACCTCCTGCCCACCACCCCACCTGCCAGAGACCCCCTGGATCTCCCCCAGCCCTGCCCAGCCCCCACAGGCGTCCCTCCCCATGAGCAACGTCGAGCTGGCCACGCCCACCCTGGCCACACCCACTCAGTCTGCCATGACCACCACAGCCATGCCCACTCAGTGGGCCACGCCACCTGGCACCCGGCATTAAATAAGTGGGTTTTGGGTTGCACTTTGGATACTCGGTCTCACTGCCCTAGACCATTTCGGACAAATGGCTGTCCTGTCTCTTCTTAAAAACTTCCAGTGCTGGAGCATTCACAACTTCTGGAGGCAGGTGGTTCCACTGGTTAATTGTTTTCATTGTCAGGAAGTTTCTCCTTAGTTCTAGGTTGCTTCTCTCCTGGATTAGTTTCCATCCGTTGCTTCTCGTCCTGCCTTCAGGCGCTTTGGAGGATAATTTGACTCCCTCTTCTTCAATTCTGGGAGTTGAAGTCCATGAGTCATAAAAGAGCCAAAGTGGCCTACCCCTGAACTAGACATCCCTAATTCCATCAAACTTTCCTTATATGTTTCAGCCTCCAGCCCCCTAATCATCTTTGTTGCTCTTCTCTGCCCTCTTTCCAGAGTCTCCACATCTTTTTTACATCGTGGTGACCAAAACTGGATGCAGGATTCCAAGTGTGGCCTTACCAAGGCCTTGTAAAGTGGTATTAACACTTCAGGTGACCTTGATTCTGTCCCTCTGTTAATGCAGCCCAGCCCTGTGTTGGCTTTTTGGGCAGCTGCAGCACGCGGCTGGCTCACATTTAAGGGATCGTCCACTAGGACTCCCAGATCCCTCTTATAATTGCTACTATTGAGCCAGGTGATTACAAGCGCACAGCAGGTATCTGGGCACTCAGATTTAACTGCTGAAAGGAACCAGGAAGGCCTCTGAGATAGATTAGCAGCAGCAGCAGCAGCAGATAAAAAAGTTCATCTCAAACTCTTCCAAGCCAAGCGCTGGGTTTTGCAAATAAGGCAGTTTGGAGCCTTGCCGGAAGAGTTTTTCGCTTACAAAGTGCTTGGAATAAGCAAGGGTGGAACTCGACACACAGACGGCTTCACCAGTTCCAGCCAGGCTCCACACCCATTTGCCCTCTGATTCAGGAGACCCTGAGGACACAGGGGAACCTCCAGGCAGCCTCAACAGGTCTCCGAAAGAAGGCAAAGGACCAGCGGTCTTGCAAGGAGTATAAACCCTTCTATTCCCCACCATTCGGTCAGAGCTGAAGAAGCTTCCTGGATGAGGAGAGAAACGTCTTCAAGGAAGAAGAAGGAAGTCCCAATTGCCTCCTGACAAAAGAAGCACCTTTGGGACAACTGAGGACACAGACTGACCTCCAGGTGGCCTCAATGGCTCTCTAAAAAAAAAAATGCCAAAATGACCAGCTGTCTGCAAGGAGTATAAATCCTTCCATTTCCCCCCACCATTCAGTCAGAACCTGAAGAAGCTTCTGGGATGAGAAGGAAATGTCTTCCAAGGAAAACAGTCCAGTTGCCTCGTGAAAAAGCACCTTTGGGACAACTGAGGACAGACGAAGCTCCAGGTGGCCTCAACGACCCATTTGGGGGTCGAACGACCATTTCACGGGGGTCGCCAAACAACGCAGTCCGCCATTTCCCCCCCCCCCTTTTCCTTAGCTGTGCTACTCCCTCTTATTCTATTGGCTTTTGAAAGCCAATAGAATGGACTCTCTTGAATAGAGTCTAATTCTATTGGCTTTCAAAAGCCAATAGGAATTGTCCAGGCCGTCTCCGCCCTGCTGAGCCCGCCAAAAGTCCCAGTCTGCAAACGGTGCTGCAAGTTGTCTGCAGCGAAGGCGAGCTCTCCGGAAGTTTCCACCCTTCCCTGCTGAGCAACTACTAAAATTGTAAGGAAAAGAGGGCCGGGGTGGGAGGTGGGAGGCCGGCGGGCGCAGGGAGGGATTTTGGCGTGCGTGGGGCCCGGCGGGTTTTTTACCTCCCTTGGGCTGGGCCAGCTGGTGGCCCAGCCGGTGGTCGCCCTGCGCCGTCGCTGCCCCTTGCCAGCTACGCCTCGGCCGGCGCAGGGGGCGGCACCACACATGTGCGGCGCTCCCGGGCATGGAAATACAGGTAGTCCTCGACTTACGACCGGTTGGGGGTCGCGGCATTAAAAAGGTTGAGAACCACTGCTCTAAAAGAAGGCAAAGGACCGGCTGTCTGCAAGGAGTATAAATCCTTCCCTTCCCCACCATCCAGCCAGAACCTGAAGAAGCTTCTGGGATGGGAAGCGAAACGTCTTCAAAAGAAAAACATCCTGGAAAAAAAAAAAAGCGCCTTTGGGATAACTGGGACCTGTAGGATGGAGGATCTCCATCGACACTTAACTGCATCGATTCACTGGCAAAAAAAAAAAAAAAGTTGAAGATTCAGGTGTGACCCACTTAGCAACACGAAAGTCTGGTCCAGCTGCCTCGTGTAAAACCACCTTGGGGACAAGTGGGAGCCTGGAGCCGAGGACAATCTCTACGGATGCCTTCGCTGAAAAAAAAAAACGTAGCAAGGAAGGTTGTAAAAAAAAATGGGGCAAAATCCACCGAACGTTTTGCTTTGCAAAGGAAAGTTGGGGCTCCGTTGTTGCTATGATTGATGGCCTGTGCCCTAGGATCTGTAAGAACTGGATGGAGCATAGGTGGGATGAAGAAATCATGAAGCCTGGGACAAAGAGACTGCCATGCCATGTGCTTGGAACAAAGACAAAGGAACAAAGACCCATGTGGCTTGACTATGAGATTTTGGAGTAAACAGGAAATGAGGGAGGAGCCAATAGGTGGAGGAACGTTGTACCAAGATTTGAATCTACCGGCCACAGGTATAAGCTTTGCCATTGGCCACAGGTGTAGCTTTGCAGCGTAACCTTGCTATTGGCCACAGCTATAACTTTGTCATTGGATGTTTGTAACCATGTGATGCCTTATGTAACCGCCCACTGTAACATTCAATAAAAAGGGAAAGCAGCCTTCTTTCTGGGTTCGCTTCACCCCAAGGAAACCTGCATCCATGCTGTCTCCTTCAATCTGGCTATCGTGAAAGAACCCGCCATTGGGGCACATTCAAGAGTGCCACACTCCGTCGTCGAGGACGGCCTACAGTCCTATTTGCCATATATTTTAAAAGAGCAGATTAAAAAAAAAAATAAGTCTGCCAAGCTACTGTCGCTCCTGCAGACGCATTTCCTCCGAGGCTTCATCGCGAGGATGGAGTCTCCGCCAGCATGACAAATACCAACGGCCTTCCACCGGGATCGGTGTCTAATCTTCAAAACAAGGAGCTCCTACAGCCTGTCTGGTATTCTATTTTATGTAGAGTTTCCCAGTAGCATCTCCTGTATTCAGGTAGAGGAGAGAAATGAGAAGGGCAGAGAAAAGCAACCAAGACTGGAGGGGACTGGAGGCTAAAACCTCTGAAGGACGGTTGCAGGAATTGGTCATGTCTAGTTTAACGAAGAGAAGGACATAATAGCAGCATTCCAGTATTTGACAGGGGGAAACGAATCGAGGGGAGAAGCAACCTGGAATGAAGGAGAAACTTCCTGACCGTGAGGACAATTCATCAGTGGAACCACCTGCCTCCAGAAGTGGTGGGTCCTCCATCACTGGAGGCTTTGAAGAAAGACATTGCACATCCATTTGTCTGAAATGGTACAGGGTTTTGTACTTGAGCAGAAGGTGGGAGTAGAAGACCTCCCTTCCAACGGTGTTATTGTGTTAAAAGTATTGCAGACAGACTCTGCAGTCTGGAGTTTGATCCTGACTGGCCCAAGGTTGACTCAGCCTTCCATCCTTCCCAGGTGGGTAAAATGAGGACTCACGATTGTTGGAGACAAAAAGGTTGAAAGCTATCCAGAGAGTGCCATAAAGCACTATGAAGCAGTATATAAGTCTAACTGCTATTGCTATTCAGCTCTGCACCATTTTGCTCATATGAGACATTTCAAGAGACATCCAACACAGGAGGGGTCTTCCAACTTGGCCCTTTGATGACTTGCGGACTTCAACGCCCAGAATTCCTCAGCCAGGCACGCGTGCCTGGCTGAGGAATTCTGGGCGTTGAAGTCCGCAAGTCATCAAAGGGCCAAGTTGGAAGACCCCTGATCTAACGCCACAGAACTGGATGGAAGCTTTAGACCAGCAGTTCTCAACCTGTGGGTCGCGACCCCATTTGGGGTCGAATGACCATTTCACGGGGGTCGCCAAACAACGCAGTCCGCCATTTTCTCCCCCTTTTCCTTAGCTGTGCTACTCCCTCTTATTCTATTGGCTTTTGAAAGCCAATAGAATGGACTCTCTTGAATAGAGTCTAATTCTATTGGCTTTCAAAAGCCAATAGGAATTGTCCAGGCTGTCTCTGCCCTGCTGAGCCTGCCAAAAGTCCCAGTCTGCAAACGGTGCTGCAAGTTGTCTGCAGCGAAAGCGAGCTCTCCGGAAGTTTCCACCCCTCCCTGCTGAGCAACTACTAAAACTGTAAGTAAAAGAGGGCCAGGGGTGGGAGGTGGGAGGTCGGCGGGCGCAGGGAGGGCAGCTGGCGCACGTGGGGCCCGGCGGGTGGCTTACCTCCCTTGGGCTGGGCTAGCTGGTGGCCCAGCCCGTGGTCGCCCTGCGCTGTCGCTGCCGCGGCCACCCAGAAGCGCCTGGGCCTGCCTGCCGCCACCCCAAACAGGCGGCAGCAAAGGCAAGGCTAGCAGGGCAGTGGCGGGCGTAGGGAGAGTTTTTGGCGCGCATGGAGCCCGGCGGGTGGCTTACCTCACTTGGGCTGGGCCAGCTGGTGGCCCAACCCGTGGTCGCCCTGCGCCGTCGCTGCCGCGGCCACCCAGAAGCGCCTGGGCCTGCCTGCCGCCGCCCCAAACGGGCGACTGCCTACGCCTCAGCCGGCGCAGGGGGCAGCACCACGCATGCGCGGTGCAGGAGGCAGCACTGCGCATGCATGGTGCAGGAGGCAGCACCGCGCATGCGCGGCACTTGACAGATCAGGGGTCGCGACCTAAAAAAGGTTGAGAACCGCTGCTTTAGACCCACTTAAGATACACAAATACAGACACACACAATCCGAAAAGTGGTGCAGGTAGAATCTCCTTCTACTGCCCCCACCCCCCGGGAGGGTTAAAAAAAGCATGTTCCAAGCAGAAAGTTCACGTCTGATCCAGTGATGCAAACGCAGTACACTTTCTATGTCACCTTTGGTGAGGTGGATAGCATATCAGTTTGATTAAAAAAATAAATGAAATAAATGTACACTTAAGGCACAAGGCAGGCACCCACCCACCCGAGTGAGCCTATTGCTGTTTCCAACGACTTAAAAAGAGAAATAGTAACAAGCCAAGGCCTCACGACAGACGGACTTGTGGTGTCAGGGGTTCCTTACCTGAACAAAGTTGCTCTATCTTGGTTAAGGTTAGTTGTAACGACTCGTTGATCCAGGCTAGCATGTCATGTCGGCTTAAGTTGTCACTCGTCACGGAGGTGGAATACACGTTTACGGCCATTTTCTAAGAGAAAATCGAGGGAGAAAGGACACGGGTTTTTACGCCGAGTTGGCAGAAACGACGTCCTTCACGTGAAGCCGGCACCGAGTTCAAGTCTGCACGGTCCGATCTGTTCCGAGACATCATCTGAACCACCATCTATTTAAGGCAGAGGTTCCCAACCTTTTGGGCCCCAGGGGCCGGTTCCTTGGAGAGAAGTTTTTCCAGGGACCGGAGTGTGCGTGGTTTCGTGGGCTGCCTGCCTCCCGTGCAGGGGGCTTTGCTTGCTTGCGCGGACCGGTTGCTAGCATGCCGCAGCCCAGTACCGGTCCATGGACTGAGGGTTGGGGACCCCTGAACTAGGGCACTCCTTAAGTACCGGAGAGAGTGTAGCTCAGCGGTTCTTAACCTGTGGGTCGCGACCCCATTTGGGGTCAAAAAACAGTGCAGTCCGCCATTTTTTTCCCATTTCCCCTCGGCTGTCGCATGCGCACCGCGCATGCGCGGTTCAGGCCGTCGCGCCGCACATGCGCGGTTTGGGCCGTCGCACGCGCACCGCACATGCGCAGTTCGGGCCGTCGCACCGCACATGCGCGGTTCGGCCCGTTGCGCACGCCACGCATCCGCGATGCGGGCCGTCACGCCGCGCATCCGCGATGCGGGCCATCACGCCGCGCATCCGTGATGCGGGCCATCGCGCGCGCCATGCATGCGCAATGCGGGCTGCCGCACCGCGCATGGGCGGCGCAGGTGGGGTCTCAGCCTGAAAAAGGTTGAGAACCGCTGGTGTAGCTGAAGTGTTTTTCAACTATGGCAACTTTTTAAGATGGGTGGACTTCAATTCTCAGTTCCCAGGATTGCCCCGCCAGCATTCATACAGCTAAAACGTTGACTCTATTCTACAAATACACTCTCTCTCTCTCTCTCTCTCACACACACACACACACACACACATTATACCAGGAGCCTTTAAGCCTGGCCCTTTGATGACTTCTGGATTTCAACTTCCAGAATTCCCCAGCCAGTTTTGCTTTGCTGGCTGGGGAATTCTGGGAGTTGAAGTCCACCCCTCTTCAGGTGGACAGGGCTGAGAAATGCTGCAGATGGCTAAACCAGGGGTCTCCAAACTTGGCCCTTGGATGACTGGTGGACTCAGCTGAGGAATTCTGGGAGTTGAAGTCCATCAGTCATCCAAGGGCCAAGTTTGAAGACCCCCTGCCTTCTACCTACTATTGCAGGTAGGATGGCCTACCAGGAAAGATGGAGAAAAACAGACTCATGAACAGCCAACTGACCTAACGTTTCTGTTATGCAAGGAGATTTCGCTCCCTTGCGTAGAAACTGTTCTCGCCCAGAGCTGCTTTCGCACAAAAAAAAGGAACTGACAAATAGATCCAAGATTTAACACCGTTCGACCGAAAGGACTAGGAAATTAGTTAAGGGGGAGGCATAAAGGAAGTTAATGGGGTCAGATTGAAGATAATTAACTCGACTTACAACTCGACTTAGTGACCGTTCAGTTACAACAGCACTGGAAAAAAAGCATCTTACGACCATTGCTCACTTAGGACCACTGCAGCATCTCCATAGTCACGCGATCCAATTTCTGACGCTTGGCCACGGACTCGTCTTTACGACGGTCACAGTGGCCCGGGGTCACGCGATCGCCTTTTCTGACAAAAGCAAAATCAGTGGGAGGAGCCTGGTTCACTTAACAACTGTATTCCTCGCTTCACAGCTGCAGGGATTCACTGAACTGGGCCAAGGAAGGTGGTAAAAGGGCTCAAAAACTCCCTTAATAAACGTCTCGCTTAATGAGAGAAAGTTTGGGCTCGGTTCCGGTCATAAGTTGAAGACTGAAAGTTTGGGTTTTAAGAAGCGAGGATTCCACAGAACAGAGGGCATGGCCATCAAAATGGAGGGAGCAATGATGGCTGAGGACAGAGATTAAGGAGACTATTTGAAGCTCAGGGTTGAAATGAAGCTTCCTTTTTGCTCTCTTGCAGACCTTTTCAAGACCAAACTAGGTAAGATCATCAGTGCTACTGGAGTAGGGAGTGGGGTTTGCTCTCGTTTTTACAAATGCAAGAAAGCCAGCACGCTCAGAGAACACCAAGGAACTCTCCGGCCACCTCCGGCCACCTCCAAACTCCACTCCCTTCTAGCAAGCACTGATGTTACCTAGCCAGGTAACGAAACGTCTGCGAGAAAACAAGCAAACTCAAGGACCCCTCACAGTTAAGAGATTACTGGAGACAGAAGCCAGAGGAGGAAATAATTTCAGCATCAATCACTGCAGCAGGGGTGTCAAACTGCCAGCCCACTGGCCGGATGCGTCACGCCGAAACCGTGCCCACCCCATGGCCAGCAATGGGGAAAGAAGTCACGATACGTCACGTGACATTGCGAGTGTGACACCCCTGCCGTACAGGGAGCAGCAGCTCAAGGTATTGTCATCAGAATGGGGGGGGCAGACTACCTACGGAACTACTACATCAGCCTATCCCACCCAGTCAGGGAGGGAGGGTGGGCACACTGCAGAGCCCATCAGCTGAAGATCTCCAATTGGCAGGGTCCAGAAAGAGAGCAATGTATGGCTGGGAAAGTTGGACCACAAGGAAGCCCGAGCGCCAAAGAATGGAGGCCTTTGAACTCTGGTGCTGGAGAAGACTCCTGCGAGTCCCCTGGACTGCAAGGCGATCCAACCGGTCGGTCCTAGAGGAGATCAACCCCGACTGCTCTTTGGAAGGCCGGATCCTGAAGCTGAAACTCAAGTCCTTTGGCCACCTAATGAGAAGGAAGGACTCACTGGAGAAGAGCCTGATGCTGGGGAAGATGGAGGGCAAGAGAAGAAGGGGAAGACAGAGAAGGAGGGGGCTGGAGGGAGTCCCTGAAGCAGGAGGCGTGAGCTTCAAGGGACTCCAGAAGATGGTGGAGGGCAGGAAGGCCTGCAGGGACGACTTCGCAACAACCACAATTAAGAGAGCCTTCTCTGCTGTTGAGCAACATCACCTCCCCCTCCCCAGAGGTGAGGCAGCCAGAACTCTCCTGGCCTTTTGGGAAGGTGTGAAAACTCTGTGCAAGGGAGGCTCAAAGGAGCACACAGCCAGGGACTGATTAACATCGTGAAATGCCCTTCAAATTTTAATTCGCTCGAACAGTGTGGCTTATCATCCTTGCCTCTACTTTTTTTCCCAATATGTTTTTATATCTTAATACTCTATCCTACGCTGTACACCGGGGAGATGAGCGGTTCCGAGGTGAAAAATAATAATAAAAAAAGAAAGGCTTTTAGCACAGTGTTTTCCAAACTCAGCAACCTGAAGATGGTGGGCTCCAATTCAGTGGCAACAGAATAACGAAGAGTTGGAAGGGACCTCAAAGGTCTTCCAGTCCAACCTCCTCCCCCTCTCCAAAATGGGAATTCTGGATGTCGAAGTCCAGACATTTTCAAGTTGCTGAATTTGAAAAAAAACAACAACAACAACCCTGCTTTAGCAGAAGAGGATGGAAAGCGAGGATCTGAAGGAGTCCTGTTCTTGCGACTGGAGCAGTTTTACGAGGCCTGTTATGAAGTCTAAGGAAACCCTTTGCTATTCCTAGAGTCGCCCCAAACAATGAGATGGGCAATAAATTAAATTTTATTATAAATAATAACAGATGAATGAAAGCCCCGGTGATTATATGAGAAGGGGGGGTATACAACTATCCGGTTCTCCAAATGCTGCCGAATTACAGCCCCTTCCCAGCAGCCAGTCCGCATTGAGAAAAAAATGGAAACCCAACTCAGAAACGGTCAGGGAGAGCCAGTTTTCCTGTTTCTGAAATAAAAGAGCATTTCTGCCACTTAGGGTGGATGGGCAATGTAGAAATTGAACAAATAAAGATTAAATAAACAAGATATAATAAATATGAAATATTAAAAAATAAATTCTAAATACAAGCTGAGTTTGGGCTGGGGGGGGGTGGAGGGGGGGACTGGAAAAGGGAGAACTCTGCATTGTCACTGAAAGGCAGGGTGGAAATTTAAGAATTAAAACCAAATAAAACAAAACACTCTGAAGAAAAAGGCAGCCCCCTCCAGCAGAAAGGAATCTGCACATGGAAATTTAAAAATTTCCATGTGTTTTCGGAATAGGGCGGCATAGAAATCGAAACAAATAAATAAATAAATAAAACGAATCAAATAAAGCAGTGGGGGGGGAGAAAAGGCAGCCCCCCCCACCCCCAGAGAGGACTCTGCACAGGCCTGGAGCAAATGAATGAAAAGCAGGGTGGAAATCTAAGAATAAAACAAAATAAAACAGTCAGAAGGGGAGGGAAGCACCCCCCCCACCCCCACCCCAGCAGGGAGAACTCTGCACATGCCTGGAGCAACTCTCTGAAAGGCAGAATGGAAATTTAAAAATAAAGCAGTCTGGGACCTCAAAGGTCTTCCAGTCCAACCTCCACCCCCCCCTCTCTCCAAAATGGGAATTCTGGATGTCGAAGTCCAGACATTATAAAAATAATAAAGCAGTCTGGGGGGGGGGAAGGCAGCCCATGCCTCTGCACGTGCTCCAAGGCAGTCAGTGATAAGGCAGAGTGAACATTTCATTAAAATAAATGAGACCCACCCCCCCTTTCCAGGGCAGCCCGGAAAAGAACCTCCCCCCTCCCCCCCCCCGGCAAAGGGGCTTTCGGTTGCCCTCCCCCCCACAAGGACCCACGAAAAGAGCTTTGGGGCAGGGAGGCCCCCCCACCCAAAAGAGGGCTGGGACAACAGGGCCTGGGGGGGCAGTCCACTCCTTCCAGCCCCCCCCAAGCATCCAAAGGGTGGGGATATGGGGGAGGGGGAGGCCTCCTCCTGGGGCAACATGCAGCCCCCCCCACCCATAAGGGGAGGGGGGGCCAGCCAGCTTGGGAGGGGGGGCTACATTTGCAGAACTTCCCCACTTTCTGAGGCTGGAATGGGGCGGTGCATGGGGGGGGGAAAGACGGGTGGCGGCCCCCCCATCCTTTCTGCCCCCCCCCCGGGCCCACCCAAGGGAGCAAACCAGGTTAGGCCTGGGAAACCAGGCCGGGTAGGCCCACGACCACCACCCCCCCTCATGACCCCCCCAACCCCAATGACCCCCCCTCCCACGAGACGAGGAGGGGGAGGGAAGGGCCTCCGGGTTGGGGCCTCCCGCCTCGCCTCGCCCGCGCGCCTCCCGTTACCTCAGCCGCTCGCCGTTCCGCCCGGCCCCGCCCGCCTCGCCCGGGATCTGACGTCACGCGCAGGCCGGCAGGCGCCCTGACGTCACCCGCCGAAAACGGAAGGGGGAAGAAGCGGCGCGCGGCGCGGACACGCCCCCCTTCCCTCGGGAGGAGGGGCGGAGTGGCTGACCGGCAGGGGGCGGGGCTAGGTCTAAGAGCGCGCCTCGCCCGGGGGGGGGTCGCGGCTAAGGCGACGTGAGGGGGCGTGGCTGGTGAGGAGGCCACGCCCTCGCTGTTTAAGGCGGGTGGCTTCCGCTCCTCCCATCCGTCGATGAGTCAGCAGAGCGGCTTTCGAGGCCTGGTCGGGCGGCTTCCTCGACCTGAGTGGCTTGAATGAATGCAGGCCTCGACTCTTATTTCATTGAATAAAGTGTTTACGGTTATTGTTATTGATAGTATGATCGGCACTGGCCGCCCCTCAGACCATCCTTTCCACTCCTCGGCCCTTTGGCCGGAAGAGGCCGGGCAAACGTTTGATCAGCCCGTTCCTATTGGCGGGGCTTGCACGGGTGGGCGTGGCCTGGACATAGCAGCCAATCGAGGCTTAGGAGGTGGCCCGACCGTGGCAGTGAGTTCTGTGCTAGAGGGACTTGCCTTCCCAGGCGCTCTTTCCCTCCGGCTCTGTTTCCTGGAGGAGGAGAGGGCAGAGAAGGCCATTGACCGCAAGGGCACTTTTAATATTCTTGGCAAGAAGCTTAAATCTGGGCATTAAGTCCAAATCTCTTCGGTTATTTGCCCTTAGTTGTCTTTCTGCCACATATTAAGCTCTTTGGCCACGGGGTGAAAATAAACCCCGCAATTTCAACCAAACCAACATTGCATAAATGGTCAGAAAGTCATTTTGCTTACTGTCCGCTCATCATCCAAGGAAAAATTGCCTTCATTTTGAACTTCACTTAAGATCATTTTAGCGGGCCACAAGTCCTTGAGCAAACACGGCTTTATCGTTTAGTAACAGGTGTGAACTGAGTCATGTGGGTTTGCGGATCAAACCACGATCTGAGAACTCGGGGATCTCTTTGCAATTTGATGGAAAATGGCTCTGAACGTCAGGCAAGCTGCTGAAACGAACTGTATGGTTTTCATACACTACATCAGGGGTTCTCAACCTTGGCAACTTTAAGACTTGTGGACTTCAACTCCCAGAATTCCTCAGCCAGCTTTGCTGGCTGAGGAATTCTGGGAGTTGAAGTCCACAAGTCTTAAAGTTGCCAAGGTTGAGAACCCCTGCACTACATCAATATTTTTCAACCTGGGCCACTTTAAAGATGTGTGGACTTCAACTCCCAGAATTCCCCATGCAGTTTTGCTTGGCTGGGGGATGCTGGGAGTTGGTCCACACATCTTAAAGCTGCTCGTGTTGTAAAATATTGCACTAGATCAGGGTTCTTCAAACTTGGCCCTTTTATGGCTTGCGGACGACCCCTGCACTACGTAGACTTAAGTAAACAGGCCAGGAGGCTGCGTCTCACAAAGCCACAACATTAATCCAAATGACACTAACCAAGCTTAGCATCTGATGGGCTGTCTGCTAAAACAATGCAGGATTGGTGGCATGCATTTGAAAGAAAACCAGGATGCCTATAATTGCGGCAAGAAAAACTTGTTTGTCCACAGAGAATGTGCAGTATAACATTTGTAGCAATTCTAGGTGGTTAAGAGGACTGATATCAGTAACAAAGAATTAAGACAATCTGCAAAGCTCGGCTAGAAGTTAGAAACAGGGATGGCCTGGAGCAAACAGAATGCATATTAGATCATTCTTGGAGCCCCCATTTTGGAATAGGGATGACTGGAGACCAATAGGACAATTGTTAGATCATGATTAAACTGTTTATTAGATATTTCTTATATATCCCCCGCCCTGTCCCACGGCCTTCTGCTTTAGTGAAATTGTCTAAAAAGCTCTCTTAATCCTTTGTTCTGGGTCCTGGCACTTTGCTGGCTGGGCCCCCTTTAGCCGAAGGGCTTCAATAAAAGGGAATAAAACCTGCAGCGCCTTCGACACCAGGCTCAGACCCAATCTGGGGACAACAGTCTTACTCAAAATGTGCTGCTTTAGCATGTGGTGTGAATGCAGCCAAAATCCCACACCAAACTGGGAAGTCCCCCAGTTCTGGAACAGATAGGAAATGGATGGAGACCCCAGTTAACTCTCCTGCAATACAAGTTGTTCAAGGAGACACAGCTTTTGAAGAGGAAGAATCAAATAATGGCAGAATTATTTGTTTACACTCTGTGTTGCCTCTCAGGAGTCCCTTCTCTTCACTTTTAAGGGTGTGCTTAATAATGAAGTTGGAAGGGACCTTGGAGGTCATCTAGTCCAACTCCCTGCTCAGGCAGGAAACCCTATACCCTTTCAGACAAAGTGCTGTCCAAACTCTTCTTAAAGACTTCCAGTGTTGGAGCAGTCACCATTTCTGGAGGCAGGTTGTTCCACTGGTTAATTGTTCTCACTGTCAGGAAGTTTCTCCTTTGTTCCAGGTTGCTTCTCTCCTTGATGAGTTTCCATCAGTTGCTTCTTGTCCTGCCTTCTGGTGTTTTGGAGAATAGCTTGACTGCCTCTTCTTTGGGGCAGCCCCTGAGATATTGGAAGGCTGCTATCATGTCCCCCCTCGTCCTTCATTAAACTGGACATACCCAATTCCAGCAACCGTTCCTCATATGTTTTAGCCTCCAGTCCCCTAATCATCTTTGTTGCTCTTCTCTGCACTCTTTCTAGAGCAGGGGTTCTCAACCTTGGCCCCAAGGTTGAGAACCGCTGTTCTAGAGTCTCAACATCTTTTTTACATCGTGGTGACCAAAACTGGATGCAGGATTCCAAGTGTGGCCTTACCAAGGCCTTGTAAAGTGGTATTAAGACTTCACGTGATCTTGATTCTGTCCCTGTTAATGTAGCCTAGCAGTGTTGGCTTTTTTGGCAGCTGCAACACACAGCTGGCTCCTATTTAAGGGATTGTCCACTAGGACTCCCAGATCCCTCTCACTGTTGCTACTATGGGCAAGTTACCTTGACTGACATTTATTCTATCAATGTCCTTTTACCACTCTGTTCCCTTGGTGTCTCTAAAGCAAGGGTCCCCAACCTACAGACTGTGGATCAGCACCGGACTGTGGCCTGTTAGGAACCAGGCCCCACATCTGGAAGTGAGTAGCAAACAAGCAAACCCTATTGTAAACTCTGTGTGTGTGTGTGTGTGTGTGGGATCTAGGTTGCACACTCCTCTTCTTCCTCACCGGTTCTTGAAAAAATTGTCTTCCCTCAAACCAGTCTCTGGTGCCAAACAGATGCATGGCTGGTCGAGGAATTCTGGGATAGTAGCTCATCCTTGCCTTAAGGCAAGGAAGGGTCTTCAAACTTGGCCTTTTTATGACTTGTGGACTTCAACTCCCAGAATTCCTCAGCCAGGCATGCTGGCTGAAGAATTCTGGGAGTTGAAGTCCACAAGTCATAAAAGGGCCACGTTTGAAGAGCCCTGCCCTAAGGCTTTGACCTCATCTACAGAAATGGATGCAACACCCATCCTCTGAGTCTGCCAGGCCACTTACAACCCCCCCTCCCCCAATAAAAACAACAGGGCCATCATAGAAGAACACTGACTTTAATTAAACCATGATATAAAATGTTTAAGGTAAACTTCGGTCAAAACCATTTCTTTTTCTTTCCAGCACTAAGAACACAAAACAAAAAAAGTGGGTTCCCCCCCCCCATCCTCACTAAGGCTGTTACAGCCGTCCATTTTGAGATTGAGCGTCAGTCCCATGAAGCTCTTTTAAAAATAAGAGAGAAAAAGTATTAAAAGTTTTATTTAAAACAAAATTATATAAAAGCACACACCATATAAAATAATAGCACCAATGTAATCTGAACATCTTGGAAATGACATTTCTGAAACATTCTCTTAAAAAGGTGTTCTATTAGAGCAGGGGCCTTCCAACTTGGCCCTTTTATGAGTTGTGGACTTCAACTCCCAGAATCCCTCAGCCAGCTTTGCTGAGGAATTATGGGAGTTGAAGTCTACCAGTCATAAAAGGGCCAAATTGGAAGGTCCCTGTGTTACGGCTACTTTCAGGAAGCAAGATCTCTTATATTTATTTTTAATATTTTCTGAAGAAACCAGAAGGGATCAAATAGAAATCTTGCTGGATGAAAGAGGAAAGATTTGCTACACTCTTAAAAGGGGGTGAAGAGAGACAAAAAGGCACATAAAATGGCTCCCACATTTTCACCCCAATCCCCTGAACCTCCCTCACCCCCAAGTGTGCGGGCTGCAGAGAATTCCCCATTGACCCTTTGCTTAAGGCAGGGGTCTTCAAAACCTGGCCCTTTAATGACGTGCGGACTTCCAGAATTCCTCAGCTGGAGGAATTCTGGGAGTTGAAGTCCGCAAGTCATCAAAGGACCAAGTTGGAAGTCCCCTGGCTTAAAAAGGCATGCAAACGTCTTTCGAGGGACCACGGATTCGGTTAACAAAGTCAAACCAGCAAACACACCTATTAACAGTCACAATTGTCCCACACCCAGCGGGATCAGCAACAGGCCTCGCGCATGGATGCGCAACAACTCAAGACACGCCACCCAATTCGGGCAGGGCTTTCAGTGGCTCAGGAAACGCGACGGGCATCTTGCCAAGGAATCTCTGCTTCCGCCCTAAATTACTGGCATTCGGTTTTGAGGGGCGCTTCCTTATCCCTGAGACTTGACACTCCCAAGTGGAGTAGGATCCATTGGGGTGCCAGCAGCTCCAGAATTGCAGCAGGCCTATTTTAACCGGCGGCAAAAGAGGTGGGCAGAGAGGCAGGCTACAGCGTGGGCGTATTTTGCACGTCGATAATGTCGGATAATGTGAACCTCAAATACTGACAAGGAAAAAGGGAGGCCACAAACAGCTTCCCCCCCCCATTTGCCCGCAGGGAAACGCATCAAACTGGTGCTGTGATGGCTTTCGACAACTGTCCATCTTCCTTTGCTAACAGATTGACCGTCTGCAATGCCAAGTGTGTTTCCCGAAGGAGTTCGGCAATCCTGACACCCAAGCCAAGTCTCCTACTCTTATCTTTGATGGAAAGTTGGAATTTGGTTCAAGAACGACACGGACACCCCTGGTTTCTGCCAACGTGTAGGAAGAGGGTTTGCTTCTTTGTTTTTTTTGGACAGCCATCCTGGTTGCAGAGAACAAAACCATGTCTCCTGCATCGATTGATGTGGTTTGGTTCATGCAGACACCAGAAAGCCCCGAGTAGGGCATGGACGGACGCAGTGCAAACGTGCAAACATCGGTGTTCAAGAAACTAGCAAGCAGAAAGACCCTATTAAACCTTTATCCCCCCCCAGGTGGCGGCATCCGTTCTACCCAACTCTTATCCTGGTCTAATGAAATCAGGGTTTGAAGGATGGGCAGTAAAGGAAAACAATCAAGCTTCACGATGGAAATAGCAGCATCGGTGAGGATCGAAGTTCACTGGGGTCCAAACAAGGCAATGAAGCGAACAGGCTGGAGAATCTGATAGCAGCTTGCAACTCTTTTCTTTCTGCAAGCGGGTTGGATTCTTCACAGAAAGACGCCAAACCGCCGTAAACAGCTGCAGATTTGTCTTTTGGGGTGATGCAGTGGGTTTTTCCGCTGCCTGTTGGGAATTTCCCTGCCCCTGAAGGGACCACTGTCGTGCAAATGTCCTTGCACAGCTCTTTAAAAAGAAAAAGAAAAGAAATACCCAGCAAAAAAACTGAAAAGGGGTTGAAGGCAATAAGTGTCCTTGGCAGTAAAAATCCCCCACATGCATTTTTTTTCTCTGCATTAAAGGCATCGTGTAATTTTAAAAGTGAAAGAGATGTACGGAATATGTATGGCACGTTTTTTTGTTGTATTTTCCTCTCCCAGGTAGTAGGATTATCGCCCGGCTTGCATCCAGCCCAAATTTCCTCTCTAGGATTTTTTTTCACAGCGTCCCAAAAAGGGCTGTAAAAGCCTCTCTCCCTACCCCTTATTCCCACAAGTTTTACACTCTTTAAAAAAAAGAAAGAAAAAAAACAGTTGAAAAAGAAAAAAGAAAGAAATTTTCCCGTTTTCTTTTGTTTTTCCAGTGTGAACAGCGGGGAGAAACACAAGTCAAAAGCTGGCTCATTGCTACAGGTGGGTTTCTCCGGGATCGGATCCGGCTGTATTCCTATTTCAAGTTTTACTCTTCTTCTGTCGGAAAACTGCTCTTCCTTCCAGCGGCCTCAGTTTCCCGTCCGGACAAGACGAGGGAGGAAGGCTACCTCTGCAGCTCCCCTCCCCAAAAAATTCTGGTTGGTTGGTTTGCTCGGTTTGTTTTGACACGGCAGGAACTCAAAAAGGTCTCTTGCGCTTAGAAGAAAAGTTGTGGATTTTTCTGCAAAGAGGAGGGTCTCCTTTACGGGGGGGTCGAGGGTGGGCTCAGCTCTCCCCTTTCCGCCCGGGAGACCCGCAGGATTCCTGCAGCCTAATCACAGGCAAAATAATCTTTCAGGGGTGCAAACAGGTGACGGATGACGGGGACACTCCACGACCGTCCGAGCAACTTCTGACGTGCCGGGCGGCCCATGTTGGACACATCAGTGTAATGGAGTGGGAAGCCGAAGATCCTGGTGGGAGTAAAGACCATTAGCAACCCCTCTCTCTGCCGGATCTGTAAAGAGAGGCATTAGGACCCCCCCCCACACACACACACACCCTAAAAAAGACGATCAGGGGACTGGAGGCTAAAACATATAAGGAACGGTTGCTGGAATTGGGTATGTCTGGTTTAACAAAGAGAAGGACAAGGGGGGACAAAGTGCCTGAAGGCAGGACAAGAAGCAACGGATGGAAACTCATCAAGGAGAGAAGCAACCTGGAACTAAGGAGAAACTTCCTGACAGTGAGGACAATTAACCAGTGGAACAACCTGCCTCCAGAAGCGGTGAATGCTCTATCACGGGAGGTTTTTTAAGAAGAGACTGGACAGCCATTTGTCTGAAATGTTATAGGGTTTCCTGCCTGGGCAGGGGGTTGGACTAGATGACCTCCAAGGTCCCTTACAACCATTCTGTTCTGTTCTGTTGTTTCTCTATTCCTTCTCTATTCTATTTTATTCTTTTTCTATTCTTATTCCATTTTTTCTCTATTCTATTCCATTCCATTCCATTCTAAAGGAGAAACTTTCTGACAGTGAAAACAATTAACCAGTGGAACAACCTGCCTCCAGAAGCGGTGAATGCTCCAACACTGGAAGTTTTTAAGAAGAGACTGGACAGCCATTGGTCTGAATTGGTATAGAGTTTCCTGCCTGAGCAGGGGGTTGGACTAGAGTTGAATGGACCTTGGAGGTCATCTAGTCCAACCCCCTGCTCAGGCAGGAGACCCTACACCATTTCAGACAAATGGCTGTCCAGTTTCTTCTTAAAAACTTCCAGTGTTGGAGCAGTCACCGCTTCTGGAGGCAGGTGGTTCCACTGGTTAATTGTTCTCACTGTCAGGAAGTTTTTCCTTAATTCCAGGTTGCTTCTCTCCTTGATTGGTTTCCATCTGTTGCTTCTTGTCCTGCCTTCAGGCGCTTTGCAGAATAGCTTGACTCCCTCTTCTTTGGGGCAGCCCCTCAAATATTAGAATATTGTTATCCTGTCCCGCCTCGTCCTTCTCTTCGTTAAACTAGACGTACCCAATTCCAGCAACCGTTCCTTGTATGTTTTAGCCTCCAGTCCCCTGATCATCTTTGTTGCTCTTCTCTGCACTCTTTCTAGAGCAGCGGTTCTCAACCTGTGGGTCGCGATCCCATTTGGGGTCGAACGACGATTTCACGGGGTCCGCCAAACACCGCAGTCTGCCATTTTTTAAATTTTTTTTTTGTTGGCCATTTTTTTCCCCTTTGCCATGTGCCCTGTCGCGCCGTGCATGCGCGATGCGGGCCCGCCATTTTTTTTTTTGGGTCGGCCTTTTTTTGGGGGGGGAGGTCGCGCCGCGCTTGTGCTGCGCGGGCCGGGGTCGAGGCCTGGAAAAGGTTGAGAACATCTTTTTTACATCGTGGTGACCAAAACTGGATGCAGTTGTAAAGTGGTATTAACCCTCCACGTGATCTTGATTCTCTCCCTCGGTTAATGCAACCTAGCACTGTGTTGGCTTTTTTGGCAGCTGCAGCACAGAGGGAGGCGCCAGCTGCAGAGAGAGACTTGCAGGGCGCAAACCACGGGAGAGTTGGTGGAGGAAAAGGAGGCGGTGGGGATCAAAGATCATCCCTCCAGCGGCAGACACAGTTGTTGCACAGCGACGGCACAGCCTTTCGCCCCCCCCGCACTCCCTCCGGGCTCCAAAATGGCAGAGGGACTTGGTAAGGCGCATCTTGAGTAGCATGGCCGTCCGGCTCGAGAGGGGAGTGAAAGGGAAGAGGCGGGCGTGCAGTTGATGTGATCGAAACCGCCACGTCTTCTTGTCATTTCTGTCGTTCCTCTTTTGGACTTTTGGGGAGGGTTTTTTTTTTTTTTTAAAAAAACCTCCACCTGGAAGGAAGTTGAACGAAAATCAGAACTGTGTTCTGGAGAACACAGATTTATCCTCACCGGTTTGCCGAACTCAAGAGAAAATTCGGTATCGGTTCTGCCAAACCAGTACAAACCGGCAGAATCCCACCGCTGGGCGTCTCCCACCAATACTGACAGGGCCACCCACAGAATATAAATAGAGAGTAAATGCTACTCTGTTCTAGCACTGATGAGGTTCCCTAGTTGGGTCATGAAAGGTCTGCAAGAAAACCACCCAGTTCAGAGAGCACCAAGGACCCCCACATTCTTTCCTTCTCTTTCTCTTCCTCCTCTTCCACTCTGCAAACCCTCCTCCCTTCTAGCACTGATGAGGTTCCCTAGTTGGGTTGTCAAACGTCTGCAAGAAAGCCACCCAGCTCAGAGAACAGCAAGGAACCCATAGTTCTTCTCCTTCTCCTCGTCCTCCTCCCCTCGCAAACCCCACTCCCTTCTAGCACTGATGATGCTACCTAGTTGGGTCATGAAACGTCTGCAAGAAAACCACCAAGCTCAGAGAGCACCAAGAACCCCACGATCTTCCTCCTTCTCCTCCATCTCCTTTCTAGAACTGATGATGTGCCCTAGTTGGGTCATGAAACATCTGCAACAAAACAAGCAAGCTCAGAGAGCACCAAGGACCCCAGTCTTCCTTCTCCTCCTCCTCCTCCTCTCTACAAATCCCCCTCCCTTCTAGCACTGATGATGCTCCTTAGTTGGGTCATGAGCTGTCTGTACGGAAAACAACCAAGCTCAGAGAGCACCAAGGACTCCACAGTCATGTCCTCCTCCTACTCCTTTTCCTGCTCCTCCTCCTCCTCCTGCAAATCCCCTCCCTTCAAGCACTGATGATGTTAGCTAGTTGGGTCATGAAACGTCTGCAAGAAAACAAGCAAGCTCAGAGAGCACGAAGGACTCCACAGTCCTCCTCCTCTCCTCCATCTCCTTGCTAGAACTGATGATGTGCCCTAGTTGGGTGATAAAATGTCTCCAAGAAAGCTAGCCTGCTCAGAGAACAGCAAGGAACCCATAGTTCTCCTCCTCCTCCTCTTACTCCTCTCCGCAACCCCCCTCCCTTCCAGCACTGATGAGGTTCCCTAGTTGGGTCACGAAACATCTGCAAGAAAACCACCCAGCTCAGAGAGCACCAAGGGCCCCAGAATTTTACATCTGTGTTAAACTCCAAGGCCACCCGTCCTTCTTGCCATTTCATACTGGGAAATGAGAGCATTACTCACAGAGTCACAGAGAGATGGCCTACCCTCTGCAGGCTGTAAAACAACATCGAGAAATTGCCAAGAACATGACAGAGGGGAACAACAGCAGAGTGATATTTTGCAAGGCGACAAAAGGATCGGACAATTGCAAAGTCCACCCATTTTAAAGTGTCCAAGGATGAGAAACACTGGTCTAACTAGGCCTGCGTCAAGGAGATTTTTCTTAAGAATTCTGGGAGTGGAAGCCCACCCCTCTTTAAGTGGCCTTGGTTGAGAAAAACTGCCCTAGACCAGGGGTAGGCTACCTTGGCTCTTTTATGACTGGTGGACTTCAACTCCCAGAATTCCTGAGCCAGCCACGCTGAGAGGAAAGGGAGAGGTTTCAAGCTGAGCCAGGCTGGCTCAGGAATTCTGGGAGTTGAAGTCCACCAGTCACGAGGGGGCCATAGTTCCCCCATGCTGGCTCAGGAATTCTGGGAGTTGAAGTCCACCAGTCATGAGGGGGCCATAGTTCCCCCATGCTGGCTCAGGAATTCTGGGAGTTGAAGTCCGCAAGTCATGAAGGGGGCCATAGTTCCCCCATGCTGGCTGAGGGATTCTGGGAGTTGAAGTCCACCAGTCATGAGGGGGCCATAGTTCCCCCATGCTGGCTCAGGAATTCTGGGAGTTGAAGTCTACAAGTCATAAAAGAGCCAAGGTTGCCTAGCCCTGTCCTAGATTCTTCCCCGGGGGAGCCATTTCAGCACTGGCTGGTTTTTCCACCTCTTCCTTCCCCTCCCCTCTCCTCACCTTTCCAATTCTGTGCACCACAGATCATCGTCCTTTCCATTCATGGAGACGGGCATCATCTGGGCCTTTCCCTGCCGGATGGAGTTGGACTTGGTGGTGATGGTCCGGATCTTCTTCATCTGCAGAAGAGAAGCAGAGAGGAGAAAAAAGGAGGAAAAAAAAACAGCCGCTAGCAGAACAATTGGGGTGCGAAGACGTTGGCCCAGGGAGCACTCCTCATTTCTTTCTCTTTATTAAAAGTTGTATTAGTTTAGCCCAGGGGGTAGGCAACCTTGGCTCCCTCATGACTGGTGGACTTCAGCTCCCAGAATTCCTGAGCCAGCCTGGCTCAGCTTGGAAACCTCTCCCTTTCCCCTCAGCATGGCTGGCTCAGGAATTTTGGGAGTTGAAGTCCACGAGCCATAAAAGAACCACGGTCGCAACCAGTACAATCAGCAAGGAGTTTGATGGAGATAATGAAAGACTATGGCAAGGTATCAGGTTTTAAAGTTAATATATCAAAAACGAAGATGCTAGTTAAAAATCTAGACAACAAAGCAAAACAGGACTTGGAAAGAATAACGGGTTGTGAAATAGTTAAGAAAGTTAAATACCTGGGAGTGGAGATAGAAACAACGAATGCGAAATTACACAAAAATAACTACGAGGTGCTGTGGAGCAAGATACAAGCAGATCTGGAAAGGTGGAAAACACTACGACTGTCCTTGCTGGGCAGGATAGCAGCAGTAAAGATGAACGTCTTGCCAAGATTTCTATTCCTCTTTCAAATGCTACCCATACTCAAAAAGGATGTGGACTTGGACAGTTGGCAGAAGGGCATCACCAGATTTATTTGGGACGACAAGAGACCGAGGGTGAAACTAAAAATCATCCAGGACACGAGGAAGAGAGGGGGACTAAAAATGCCTAATCTAAAGCTATACTACTATGCAGCGACGTTGGTGGCGGTGAGTGACTGGATCAATATGACGAATGATAGAATACTGAATGTTGAAGGGCATGGTCTACTACTCGGCTGGCACGCATACTTGGTATACGACAAGGCAGACAGGAACTTCAAGGAGAACCCACTACGAATCCCATTGTTATGGGTCTGGAAGAAATATAAACACCTTCTACACGACAAGATTCCCATCTGGACGATCCCCGGACACGCAATAGGGGATGTAAACATATCCCAAGGGCAAGAAGTGGTGCCCTACAGTAAACTTGTACTGGAAGAAGAAAATGGGTTCTCCTTGAAACCCCAAACAACGCTAGCAGACGAAGGAATAGGAGGTACCTGGCTATCATATCTACAACTGCAATCATGGTGGCATAAAGACAAAAAGAAGGGTTTATCCCAGACTGACGAGAATCTCATTAAACAGATTAGAGAGCAGGGGATCATGCACATCAAACGAGTGTATAGCATTCTGATAGAAATACACTCTGAAACCGTGCTAGTCAAGAACTGTATGGTAAAGTGGGAACAAGACTTTGGGCATCCTATCACCATGGATACGTGGGAGAAAATCTGGGTGAGAAATGTAGAATTTACGAAATCGCAACACTTAAGGGGAAACTTCTACAAGATGTTCTATAGGTGGCACCTCGACTCATCTATCCAGACTCCCAGCCCAAATGCTGGAGGTGTGGTGATGGGCAGGCTACCTACTTTCACATATGGTGGACATGCAGAAAAATCAAAGCCTTCTGGAGGAAGATATGGTGGACACTCCAAACCATTTTCAAAAAGCATATTGAATTTCTACCTCAGGTTTTTTTGTTAGGGATCACAAAAGATTGCACTACCTCAGAGACGAGCTTATCTCTGAACTTGATCACAGCAGCAAGACTGTTGGTGGGACAATACTGGAAGAATCCAGAAATACCGCCTATGGAAGAATGGACTGTGAAAGTAACAAATCTGGCGGAAATGGCGAAAATATCGGCATACTTGAAAGATCGCTCCAATGAACAATATTTGACAGACTGGAAACAGTGGATAGACTATATACAAGAGAAACACCAATCAAACAAAATGTATCTGGCATTTAGTTGAGGCCCGACGTGAGGAGGGAAGAATGTTTACCAAATCAAACGTTTACAAAAACTAACACCTAATGTATGTTTATGTTCTATGACGAATGCCTCTTAACATGAGCTTATGCCTAATGTTGTTTGCTTTAATATTGATAAAGCGGATAGAATTTCTATCTCAGGTTATGAAACTTCTACCTCAGGATCTTTGGTTAGGGACTATAAAAGATTGCACTACTACTGAGACGAAGTTAATTCAGAAGCACGAATGAATAATATGTGATAGACTAGATATAGTAGATAGTCCATATATAAGATTTACCTCAGGTCATTAAACTTTTACCTCAGGATTTTTGGTTAGGGATCACAAAAGATTGTACTAATACTGAGAAGAAGAATATGTGATAGACTAGAAACTGTGGATAAACTATAGAAAAGAAAAACACCAATCAAATAAAGTGTAACAGGCGTATAGTTGACGCTTGAGGTGAGGAGTGAAAAATGTTTACCAAACCAGACGTTTGCAAAGATTAATACTGTTGTATACCAGGTGCTATGATGATTGATGCATACTAAGATTTTATGTTCAATGCTGATTGTTTTAATAAAAGAATTTAAAAAAAAAAAGAGCCACGGTTGCCTACCCCTGCCCAAATGCCTGAATTTTGACCATGTGACCGTGAGGAAAAAATATTTAAACCAGGGCTCTTCAAACCTGGCTCTTTTATGACTGGTGGACTTCAACTCCCAGAATTCCTGAGCCAGCATGGGGGAACTACGGCCCCCTCATGACTCGTGGACTTCAACTCCCAGAATTCCTGAGCCAGCATGGGGGAACTACGGCTCCCTCATGACTCGTGGACTTCAACTCCCAGAATTCCTGAGACAGCATGGGGGAACTACGACTCCCTCATGACTCATGGACTTCAACTCCCAGAATTCCTGAGCCAGCATGGAGGAAACTATGGCCCCCTCATGACTCGTGGACTTCAACTCCCAGAATTCCTGAGCCAGCATGGCTCAGCTTGGAAACCTCTCCCTTTCCCCTCAGCATGGCTGGCACAGGAATTCTGGGAATTGAAGTCCCCGAGTCATGAGGGGGCCATAGTTCCCCCATGCTGGCACAGGAATTCTGGGAGTTGAAGTCCATGAGTCATAAAAGGGCCAAGTTTGAAGACCCCTGGTTTAAATATTTAAATATTTTTTCCTCACGGTCACATTATTAACATTTGGGCAGGGGTAGGCAACCTCGGCTCTTTTATAACTGCTGGACTTCAACTCCCAGAATTCATGAGCCAGCATGGGGGAACTACGGCCCCCTCATGACTGGTGGACTTCAACTCCCAGAATTCCTGAGCCAGCATGGCTCAGCTTGGAAACCTCTCCCTTTCCCCTCAGCATGGCTGGCTCAGGAATTCTGGGAGTTGGAGTCCAACATGTCTTAAAGTTGCTGAGGCGGAGAAACAATGAACTAGGCCAGGGATAGGCAACCGTGGCTCTTTTAGGAGTTGAGGACTTCAACTCCCAGAATTCCTGAGTCATCGGAGTGACCAAGGACAACAGTGCCAGGATGCCCAAGGGCTGGGCTGAAGAGAAGGTGGCCAAACAGACCAGGGACCGCAGTTTGGAGCTGAGCACAGCCAGATTAAGCAATCACGACATCAGGATAACAACAATAGCAGAGTGGGAAGGGACCTCGGAGGTCATCTAGCCCAGCCCCGCACCCAAGCAGAAGACCCTGCACCCTTCCTGACGGACGGGAGTCCAGTCTCTTCTTGAAAAGGTTGAGGGATGAAACCAGCATGCACAGAGGAGAGCTGTTCTACCGCAATCCTTTACTTCAGACGAGAAAAACTGGGGACATCGTGGTTACCTTCGCCGTCCGACTGTACTCCAGGCAATCCTGAAGCTCCAGCTTGTCTCCCTTCGAGGCCACCACAGGCCTGCAAAGAGAAAAGATTGACAGACCCTCTGCCATCCACCTCCCCCTCCCCCAATGCCTTCCCAAAGCCATGCTACTTAAAGTTTGCACAGTGCAAACTCCTCCTCCTCCTCCTCTTCCGAGGAGGACGACGACTGTGGGGTCCCTGGTATTCTTTGAGCTGGGTGGTTTTCTTGCAGACGTTTCATGGCCCACCTAGGTAACGTCATCAGTGGTAAAAGGGAGAGCAGGAGGACTGTGGAGTCCTTGTTGCTCTCTAAGCTTCTCCTTCTCCTCCTCTTCCTCTTCCTCCTCCTCCTCCTCCTCCTCCACTCCACAAACCACCATTCTAGCATTGATGATATTACCTAGATGGGTCATGAAATGTTTGCAAGAAAACCACCAGGCTGAGAGAGACCACCCAGGACCCCTCAGACCAAAAGATACACACACACAGAGAGAGAGAGAGAGAGAGACAGAGAGGGGGGGGTATCAATAGGAGGAACCTCCCTTGCCCAGAAGAATGACAAAGGGGGACCCCTTGGCTGAGGGAAGTACTCCGAATACGCATCACGAGCATCCTGGACTTTTTCTTTCGTGCCCAGCCTTGGAGCCATTTTGTGCGTGTGCACGATGGCGTCGCTTTCCTGAAAGGGACCCCTGCTCCCTCTGCACCTGGCCAGCATACAACATACACCCCAGCCTCCCCCATCTTCTAGGGATCGCACGGAGCGGGTTGCCAAGGCCGGTCGAGGGCCATGGGGTGCCAATGTCTCTCTTACCTTTTCATCCCCGGCAGGTTGCCCCAAAAATATCTGGCTCTATGCGCAGCAGAGACCTTGATAGCATCGATCATCACCGGGTTGCACTGCGGAGAAATGGAAAGGAGTTAGCTGGGGGGGAATCCCCAGTCCCAGCACGGAGGGTACTACAGAGTTGGATCATGAAAGGTCTGCAAGAAAAGCACCACACTCAGAGAGCACCAAGGACCCCACAGTCCTCCTCCACCTCCTCCTCCCTCCTAGCACTGATGATGTTCCCTAGTTGGGTCATGAAACGTCTGCAAGGAAACCACCAAGCTCAGAGAGCACCAAGGACCCCACCCTCCTCCTCCTCCTCCTCCTCCTCCTCCTCCTCTTGCAAGCCCCCCTCCCTTCTCGCATTGACGCTCCCTAGTTGGGTCATGAAACATCTCCAAGAAAACAACCAAACTCAAAGAGAACCAAGGACCTCACGGTTCTCCTCCTCCATCTCTCTTCTAGCACTGATGCTGTGCCCTAGTTGGGTCATGAAATGTCTGCAAGAAAACCACCCAGTTCAGAGAGCGCCAAGGACCCCACATTCTTTCTCTTCCTCTTCCTGCCTGCAAACCCAACTCCCTTCTAGCCCTGATCATGTTCCCTAGTTGGGTCATGAAACGTCTCCAAGAAAACAACCAAACTCAGAGAGCACCAAGGACCCCCACAGTCCTCCTCCTCCTCTCCACAAACTCCACTCCCTTCTACCACTGATGATATTCCGTAGTCAGGTAATGATAACACCCAACCTCAGAAAACACCGAGGACCCCCCCTCCCTCCCCAAAATCCACAAAGATTGGCAGGAAGAGCTGGGCACGATGGCCTAAAGCAGCCTTTCTCAACCTCGGTGACTCCTAAGCTGCGAGGACTACAACTCCCACGTTGGCCCAGCCAAGGAGTTGTCTCTCAGCTGCCACAAAGTCTTAAGAGTTCAGGGCAGCCCCTCAAAGCCCCCCTTTCCTCTGTCTCTGAGTGTCATGGTTCCGACAGATGAAACCCTTCAAAGAACTTCAAGGCATTGTTTACCTTAAAGAATCTTTATTCGAGTAGCACTAACACGGCAGACCGCCTTCTGCCAGTAAATACCTCCCATCGACCAGTTCCCTCCCACAGAGAGGGCCTCCTCAGGGTGCCATCGGCTAAGCCAGCGGTTCTCAACCTTTTCGGGGGCTCAACCCCGGCCCGCATCGCGCATGCGCGACAGCCCGCATCGCAAAGGGGAAAAAAATGGCCGACCAAAAAAAAATGGCCGACCAAAAAAAAATGGCCGACCAAAAAAAATAAATGGCAGGCCCGCCTCGCGCATGCGCGGCGTGATGGCCCACATCGCAAAGGGGAAAAAAATGGCCGACCAAAACAAAAAAAATGGCGGACTGCGGTGTTTGGCGACCCCCGTGAAATGGTCATTCGACCCCAAATGGGGTCGCGACCCACAGGTTGAGAACCGCTGGGCTAAGCAGTGTCGGCTGGTGGCGCCCAGAGGGAGAGCCTTTTCTGTGGGGGCACCAACGATGTGGAACGAGCTCCCCCCCAGAACTCTGGACATGTCATGATCTCCGCACCTTCAGAAGAGAATTGAAGACTCATCTCTTCAATCAAGCCGGCCTGGCCTAGACCTCCTCGGGTTTTATGTAAATTTTTATGTAAATTTTTTAAACAAGGTTGTTTGGGTTTTAGAATTAGGATTTTAACAGGTTTTAGTAACAGCCTAACAGTATTAATTTAATTCATTTTTAAATATTTATTATTATCTGTTTTAAATTGGGCTGTAAACCGCCCCGAGTCCTACGGGAGAGGGGTAGTATAAAAGTTAAAAAATAAATAAATAAAAACACAACCAAAGCCAAAATCTGGATTCCCCTCCCTTGAGCACATCGGATCAAAGCACAATTCCCTCCTCCAATTAACCGTCACAAATCACATTCTCCAATTAGCTTGAAATGCAGGCCTTTCCTCCAATCCTCCAGCCCGCCAATTCTTATCAGCTCTTCTTTCGTTAAGCTTGGCTCATACCCTAAGTCCAGTATTATTATGTCTATCTAAACTCTCCTGCACAATCCTTCCCCCTCCACCCCCCCAGCATCATCTAACTCTTGTCAAAGCAAAAACATCCGATGTTAGCAGCATTGACCCTGGACCCCGGCGCAGCTTTTACCTCCAGGAACCGGGAGATGTCCCTCTTGTCGTTGACCCGCATGGAGACCACGTTTTCAAAGAGCCAGAAGAAGGGACGGTCTTCCCCAACCTTGGGGCGGGTGTAATTCAGAAGGTGGTAGAACTCAAAGAACAGCCGGCCAGTCCCTTCTGCCAGCAGGAAGGGAGGAGACAGGAGGGGTCAGGGAGAGCTCAGCGTCCCGGTTCAGCCCAAAGCCAACTCGAACGCGGACCTCGGACGGCTCAGCTTACCGTACAAACCTTTTCTGGCGGGGTTGACGATGGACAGGTCGTTGCAGGGACTTCCGCCGATCACCAGATCGAAGGGACCCCACTCGTCAATCTGCAAGGGAGAGCCGCTGTTAAGGGTTCGAGTCTCCGTCCCACGACAGCTTCCTTCTTTTAAGTAACTAGTCCTCTTGTTACAACTGACAACGGAGCTCGGGTTGTCGTGGCGCTCTAAATTGGGTGGCCCACGCAGACGGCCCCGTTGGATGACCTGTTTCGGGGGCCGTCACTATAGGCCACTGCGACATTGTTATGGGAAGTGTGGGTTTGATGGGGTGGGGGGGGGTGGTTTTGCCGAAAACTGGAAGTCAGTTCCAGGTTTGGGTGAAACCGTCGTAAAATGCAGACACGTGACCGCAGCAGGCTGCAGTTCCGTCATGAAACCTCTGCACGGAAGTAAGCAAGCTTTGAGAGGACTTAAGACCCCAGAGTTCTCCCCCATTTCTCCTCCTCCTCCTCCACTCCCTGCTAGCACTGATGATGTCACCTAGTGGGGTCATGAAACGTCTGCAAGAAAACAACCAGGCTCAGAGAGCACCAAGGACCCTGATTTTCTTTCTTTCTTTCTTTTTCTCTTCCTTCCTTCTTCCCTCCATCCCTCTCAACTCTTTCTTTCTTTCTCTTCCTTCCACCCTCTTTCCTTCTACCCTTTCTTTCTTTTTCTTTCTTTCTTTCTCTTTTCGTTCCTTCCTCTTTCTTTCCTTCCTTCCTTTCTCTTCCTCCCTCCCTCCCTCCTATTCTTCCTTTCTTTCTTTTCTCTTTCTTTCTCTTTCTTTTCCTTCCTTCCTTCCTTCCTTCTCCTCCTCCTCCTCCTCCTAGCACTGATGCTGTCTCCTAGTTGGGTCATGAAACATCTGCAAGAAAACCACCCAGCTCAGACAGCACCAAGTTTCCTCTTCCTCCTCCTTACCCCCTTCTGCTCGTCCTCCTCCTCTCCTTTTCCAGGCCACAAAACCTACTCCTTCTGACACTGATGAGGTTAGATAGTTTGGTCATTTAGCATCTGCAAGAAAATCACCAAGCTCCGAGTGCACCAAGGACCCCAAAGTCTTCCACCTCCTCCTCCTCCTCTACTGTTCCCTACATAGCCACAAGTGAATTCCATTGAAATTTTTGAGACTATTAAAGTCAACTGATTTGTTGTTACCTGTGCCTATGCACAGAAATCTTCTCAACTCACAACTAGCTCCTGCTGGGAATTAAATAAAGGTGCTTGGTGCTTGGTGGTTTTCTCGTAGACGTTTCATGACCCAACTAGGGAACATCATCAGTGCTAAAAAGGAGGAGGAGGAGGAGGAGGAAAAAAAGTGGTTTCTTAGTGCTGTCAGAGCTTGGTGGTTTTCTTGCACGCATTTCATGATCCAACTAGGGGACAGCATCAGTGCTAGTAGGAGGAGGAGGAGGAAGAGGAGGAGGAAGAGGAAGAAGAAGAAAACCGGGGTTCTTGGTGCTGTCTGAGCTTGGTGGTTTCCTTGCAGATGTTTCATGACCCAAAGTAGGTAACATCATCAGTGCAAATAAGGATCCATGGAAATAAGAGTCTGTGGAAATCCAGAATGAACAGACTTAGTCCGCTTGTGGCCACGAAAGAATTCTAGGGCTGGTCCCTCTTTTGACTCCAACCCCCTAGGCTCTTCCCTCTCCCCTCCTACAATAACCCACCACCTTTCTGCCTTGAGACATTGAACCCAGAACATCGGGTTCCTTACGTGTCTCTTGGTTATGTTCCTCACGTCATGTACGTAGCGGATGTTTCCTTCATGCCGCACAGTCCCCACTGAGATGGAGTCCTCGCAGATCTCGGAAGCGATGTATTTCTCCACTTGGATGCCCAGATCCCGCAGGACCAGGTAACCTAGGAAGGCAGAAAGTGAGAAAAGGAGGATCCACTGAGAGGGATCAGCAAGGACCTGCTGAGGAGCATCCGGCCCGGGAAGCATTCACCTCCTACGGTGGGAAAAAGAATCTGCAACCTTCCCATTCTGGTGGAAAACCTGTAGTATTGGTGCCCGTACGATGCCACAAAAGGATTTTTCCAGCACACCTGTAGCTGGGAGGAAACATACAGGCAGCCCTCGACTTGCCACAATTTCCATCGCTAACAAGACCGCCGCTAAGTGAGTTTTGTCCCATTTTACGACCTCTCTCGCCAGCGCGGTGCGTTGTATCCCTGCAGTTGTTCAGTTACTGACCCGGTCGTTAAGCGAATCTGTTTTCCCCATTGACTTGGCTTGTCAGGAGGTCCCAAAGGGGGATCGTGTGACACACACACACACACACACCAGGGCTCTGCAAACCGTCATAAATACGAGTCGCTTGCCAAGGCTCCGAATTTCGATCCCGTGACCCCGGGGATATTGCAACAGTCGCGAGCGTGAAAGAGTCACAGTTCGCTTTTTTCGGTGGGAACCCGTCGCAGCTGGGAACCCGTCACTAAATGAATGCTTGCAAGTCGGGAATTACCTCTACGTGCCAGGTGGAAGGACAGCCAACCGGGTGTAGTGAGTTACAGAAAGGAAAAACGCGTGGTTGATAAAAGGAGGAAGGGGAGACGATACGCAATGTACAGAGTGGCTTCAGCGAAGGAAGCTGAGTTTGCCCCAACACTGTGCCAAGAGAGAAAGATTGTGGAGAAATGCTGCCCTTGGGTGGAAATGACGGTGGGTCTTGCCATCCTCCTCACAGTGGCTTCACAGGGTAGAAGTAGCACCTTCCTCCAGGTTTTACAATCCTAGTTTCCTGAAGGCATCACTGCTAAGGGAATCTTTATTTAGCAGAGGGCAGCAACGGGGGGGGGAAAGCACATCACAATTACATTCTCAATGAGCAAATATAATAATAATAGTAATAATAGTAATAATAGTAATAATAGTAATAATAGTAATAATGATGATGATGATGATGATGTAGAAAAGATGTTGAGACTCTAGAAAGAGTGCAGAGAAGAGCAACAAAAGATGATTAGAGGACTGGAGGCTAAAACATAGAAGGAACGGCTGCTGGAATTGGGTAGGTCTAGTCTAATGAAGAGAAGGATGAGGGGGGACAGGATAGCAGTCTTCCAGTATCTCAGGGGCTGTCCCAAACAAGAGGGAGTCAAGCTATTCTCCAAAGTCCCTGAAGGTAGGACAAGAAGCTAACAGGTGGAAACTAATCAAGGAGAGAAGCAACCTGGAACTCAGGAGAAACTTCCTGACAGTGAGAACAATTAACCAGTGGAACAGCCTGCCTCCAGAAGCTCTGAATGCTCCAACACTGAAAGTTTTTAAGAAGAAACTGGATAGGCATTTGTCCAAAATGGTTTAGGGTTTCCTGCCTGAGCAGGAGGTTGGACTAACTGACCTCCAGGTTCCCTTCCAACTCTCCTTCTCCTTCTCCTTCTCCTCCTTCTCCTCCTCCTCCTCCTCCTCCTCCTCCTCCTTCTTCTTCTTCTTCTTCTTCTCTTTTCTTCTTCTTCTTCTTCCTCCTCCTCCTCCTCCTCCTCCTCCTCCTTCTCCTTATCATCATCATCATCATCATCTTAAACATAACCACTGGCTCTTCCCAACCTAATTGCTTTCTCCAGTGAATCCCCTTGCATTACTTGAGGGACCATCTTCTGCCCCATGAATCCCAGCGAACGGTTAGGGCACATAGGGTTGGCCTCCTACGAGTCCCGTCTGTCGGACAATGCCGTTTGGCGGGACCTAGGGCAAGGGCCTTCTCTGTTGCTGCCCCAGCCCTCTGGAACCAGCTTCCCTCAGAGGTTCGTACTGCTCCTTCCCTCCTAGCTTTCCAAAAACTTTTAAAAACACATCTATGCAGACAGGCTTGGGGCTTGTGAGCTGCGCTCTGCCCCTGGGCCTTTGATTGGGACTGTATGTTGTATGAGTGGATATAGTTTTATAGTTTTTTATATTGTATACTACTATTTTATCTGATTTATATTTTGTACTTGTATTATTTGCTGTGAGCCGCCCCTGAGTCTGAGGAGAAGGGCGGCATATAAGTCAAAATAATAAATAAATAAATGACATGGCCAAAATAAATGAGTTTTGGGGATTTTGGCCTCCCAGTGTTGTGTCTGGGACTGAAGGAATTGAATTCCCTGTCTGGAGAGCATTCAACGGCCTCTCTCTCTTCGTGACCTCCCAGCCTACCTGGGCATTATATCCATTAGACCTGAACAAGCTCTCACCATGTGGCGATGCCATCGAAGAGAGGACAGCACGCGGATGGCCTTCCGTTTTGCGGCTGGGATGGCAGGGTAGATTTTGGGCACCTCCTGTGATAGGATGAGATGGGGGGGAATAAAGCATGTGGGAGACACACACAAACCCACACCAGCAACCGTGAAGTGTGTCAGGTTATCACCACCATAGTTAGCCTTCTGTCGCTCTTCTTCACTTCACTGATGCTACTCGGATTCAGGGGGGGCAAATATAATACAGGCAGTCCTCGGCTTACAATCAAACCTGAGCCACAATCCTCACACACACACACACACACACACACACACACACACACACACACACACACCGGATATAGGTAGTCCTTGCTAATAAAGGAGAAAATTTGTCGCTCAAGATTGACATGAGGGGGTCCTTGGTGCTCTCTGAGCTTGTTTGCTTCCACACGTTTCATGACCCAACTAGGGAACACCATCAGTGCTAGAAGGGAGGCGGAGGAGGAGGAGGAGGAGAAGGAGAAAAAGAGAATGAAAGAGAAAGAGAACTGTGAGGTTCTTGATGCTCTCTGAGCTTGTCTTGTTTTCTTGCAAACGGTTCATGACCCAATTAGGGAACATCATCAGTGCTAGGAGGAGGAGGAGGAGGAGGAGGAGGAGGAGGAGGAGGAGGAGGAGGAGGAGGAGGAGGAGGAGGAGGAGGAGGAGGAGGAGGAGGAGGAGGAGGAGGAGGAAGAGGAAGAGGAGAACTGCTCTCTGAGCTTGTCTTGTTTTCTTGCAGACGTTTCATGACCAGACTAGGGAACACCATCAGTGTTAGAAGGGAGAAGGAGAAGGAGAAGGAGAAGGAGGAGAAAGAGAAGGAGAAGGAGAAAAAGAGAAAGAAAGAGAAGGAGAAAGAGAAGGAGAACTGTGGAGTTCTTGATGCTCTCTGAGCTTGCCTGTTTTCTTGCAAATGTTTCATGACCCAATTAGGGAACATCATCAGTGCTGGGAGGAGGAGGAGGAGGAGGAGGAGGAGGAGGAGGAGGAGGAAGAGGAAGAGGAAGAGGAAGAGGAAGAGGAAGAGGAGGAGAACTGCTCTCTGAGCTTGTCTTGTTTTCTTGCAGACGTTTCATGACCCGACTAGGGAACGTCATCAGTGCTAGTAAGGAATGGTTTGCTGTTGGCTTAGACTCTACTGGCTTCCCCTATCAGTGTTGACAGAAACATCTGCAAGAAAACAGGCAAGCTCAGAGAGCACCAAGGACCCCCTCAGGTCGTCCTGGACTTACAGCCGTTCATTTAGTGAAGGGTTCATTCCACGCCCATTTAAAAACAGCCCTGTCACAGCAGTTCCAAGAAGGCTCCAGACCCATTTGCAGATAAACCCCCACGTTGCCTCCATGACTCCCAGGAAGAGTACCAATGAGCAGGTGACTGCGAAGGAATGCAAATCCTTCCATCCTCCACCATTCAGTCAGAACTACAGAAGCTTCTCGGAGGAGAAGAAAAACATCTTAAGGTAAAACAAAGTCCAGTTGCCTTTGGAAAAAGCACTTTGGGGATTGATGTTGTACAAAATTTCTCCAACAAGTAATCAATTTATTCCTCAGGAGGCCGGGGGGAGACGATCCCTTAGGATTTCCTGCTTGGATTTTGTGATGGACTTTGTTCGGATGCATGCGTAGGCAACCTTGGCTCTTTTATGACTCGTGGACTTCAACTCCCAGAATTCCTGAGCCAGCATGGGGGAACTATGATCCCCTCATGACTCGTAGACTTCAACTCCCAGAATTCCTGAGCCAGCATGGGGGAACTATGGCCCCCTCATGACTCGTGGACTTCAACTCCCAGAATTCCTGAGCCAGCATGGTGGAACTGTGGCCCCCTCGTGACCCATGGACTTCAACTCCCAGAATTCCTGAGCCAGCATGGGGAACTATGGCCCTTTCATGACTCGTGGACTTCAACTCCCAGAATTCCTGAGCCAGCATGGGGGAACTGTGTCCCCCTCATGACTGGTGGACTCCAACTCCCAGAATTCCTGAGGCAGAATGGGGGAACTATGGCCCCCTCATGACTTGTGGACTTCAATTCCCAGAATTCCTGAGACAGCCATGCTGAGGGGAAAGGGAGAGGCTTCCAAGCTGAGCCATGCTAGCCGAGGAATTCTGGGAGTTGAAGTCCACTAGTCACAAAAGAGCCAAGGTTGCCTACCCCTGCAGTCTGATGCGTTGCCTTTCTGGAAAAGCTGGCGGGGAGGAGGGAACAGCCTGTTTTCTATGGCTGGAGGGGGGGCAGCTGAGCTTATCTCCCACCCCCGCCCCCCCCAAAATGTCTCCCTCCCCTTCCTTACGTATTCTTGCCCTTCCTCGCTGGTGAAAAACTCCTTCAGGCGCGTGTTCCAATCCTGCCGAAGCAGCAGAACGCCGTAGCGCTGTTGTGGCCGACAGACGTAGCAACTCCAGGGCTCCTCCTTCCGGGCAGCCTCCGCCGTGCCTCGTCCCACCAGGGTGTTCAGGCAGTCCACGCAAAAGCAGCTGCAACACAGCGGAGGAATCTTAGAAGCCACCAAAAGGCCATCGCCCCCATTGCACAAGCACAGCAGTTCTTGACTTACGACTACAATGGGGCCCCAGACTGTCTGTTGCTATGTGAGACCGTTGTTAAGTGAGCTTTGACCCATTTTACAACCTTCCTTGCCATTGTTGCTAAGTGAGCCCCTGCAGTGGTGAAGTTAGTAACATGGTTGTGAAGTGAATATGAGTTCACCCACTGACCTGGCTTGTCAGAAGAAAGAAAGAGAGAGAGACAGAAAAGAGGGAGGGAGGGAGGGAGGGAAGGAAGGAAGGAAGGAAGGAAGGAAGGAAGGAAGGAAGGAAGGAAGGAAGGAAGGAAGGAAGGAAGGAAGGAAGGAGGGAGGGAGGAAGAGAAAGAAAGAAAGAGAAAGAAAGAAAGAAAGAAAGAAAGAGAAAGAAAGAAAGAAAGAAAGAAAGAAAGAAAGAAAGAAAGAAAGAAAGAGAAAGAAAGAGAAAGAAAGAAAGAAAGAAAGAAAGAAAGAAAGAAAGAAAGAAAGAAAGAAAGAAAGAAAGAAAGAAAGAAAGAAAGAAAGAAAGAAAGGTAGAAGGAAGGAGGGTAGAAGGAAGAGAAAGAAAGAAAGAGTCGAGAGAGGGATGGAGGGAAGAAGGAAGGAAGAGAGAGAAAGAAAGAGAGAGAAAGAAAGAGAAAGAGAAAGAAAGAAAGAAAGAAAGAAAGAAAGAAAGAAAGAAAGAAAGAAAGAAAGAAAGAAAGAAAGAAAGAAGTAGAAGGAAGGAGGGTGGAAGGAAGAGAAAGAAAGAAAGAAAGAGTCGAGAGAAGGATGGATGGAAGAATGAAGGAAGAAAAAGGAAGAAAAAGAAAGAAAGAAAGAAAGAAGAAAGAAAGAAAGAAAGAAAGAAAGAAAGAAAGAAAGAAAAAGAAAGAAAGAAAGAAAGAAAGAAAGAAAGAGTCGAGAGAGGGATGGAGGGAAGAAAAAAGGAAGAGAAAGAAAGAAAGAAAGAAAGAAAGAAAGAAAGAAAGAAAGAAAGAAGAAGAAAGAAAGAAAGAAAGAAAGAAAGAAAGAAAGAAAGAAAGAAAGATCAATGGTCCACCTGAAGCAGCTGGCGCTGTCGCAGAGAAGTAACTCGCTTCCTCCACAGCAGATGGTGCAGTAGGTCTGGTAGCCGTCTTCGTCATACATGTAGAAAAACTCCAGGAACCGATCCTAGAAGACCAACAGCCCCCCACCCCCCCGTCCGTGTCATAAGCGTGGCATCCACCTTCTGCCCAGCTTTACACGTGGCACTGCAGACCCGTCTTCCCCAACTATCTGAGGCGGGCAGCGAAGTAGACTGAAATAACAAACCCGCATGCAGCAGGATGCTAGTCCCTGTGCTTTTAAAAGCTGAGCAGCCCCTCAGCTTTTCAGAATTGTCCTGCTGAAGAAGCATCAGCATCCTACTGAGGTGAACTGCAGCTGACGAAAGGGGAAACGCCCCCCCCCCCTGCCTTGGCCAAGCGAAAGGACTTACCTGCTGCCAGGTGAAAGCAGTCTTGCCCACCCCGTGCTCAACTCACCTGGCAGGTCCGGCAGAGCCCCCCTTCGAACAGCGGGTGGAAAGTGACCGGGTTCTTCTTCCCACAGGACAGGCAGCTGTCTGTTTGAAAGAGTTCAGGATTAGACCCCTCTATAAACAACCCTATAGGCAGTTTTCTCCACTAGTTGCTCTCCAGATGTTTTGGACTTCAATGCCCAGAATGCACCAGGGCTCCAACACTGGCCGATCTCCAGCACCGGCCAGGGAAAGGAACTTAATCTGTCTCGGTCATTTTGGAGGATTAGAGTTCTGGGGCCTTTAGGGACACTCACGCTTCACACATCACACACACCCCTTTTTTTCCCATCAGGGCCTTGCCTGCTCCCTAAAACTACACAGGCCTGGAGAAGGGGTGGTGGTAACTGTAGTTCAGGATTTTCAGCCCCTTTAAGCCCTGGGGGTTTCAAATCCCAGAATTCCTGAGCCAGCTGCCTAGACCAGGGCTTCTGGAACCTTGTTAAGCTTTATGGACTTCAACTCCCAGAATTCCTCAAGGCAGCTGCCTAGTGTTTCTCAAGCCTCCTTAAGATGGGTGGACCTCAGCTCCCAGAATTCCCCAGCCTTCTGGGAGTTGAAGGACCAACTTTGAGAGATCCTGATTTAGATGCTACCTTATTATCAAAGCATGAGAATAATCCATGGAATGATGATAATAATAATAATAATAAAGTTGGAAGGGATCTTGGAGGTCATCTAGTCCAACCCCCTGCTCAGGCAGGAAATCCTATACCATTTCAGACAAAAAAGATAGTGACCTGGGTCCATGTCCACCTTTCAGGAAAGGAAGCCGAGGACTTCTTCAGCATCCAGAAGAGCCACGTCAGCCCTTGGATAGCGACTCGGACACGTGGCTGAATTTCTGATGGGTCGCATCTCCAGGAAGGGAGCCTTTCCACTCCCCAACCCCACCCCGGCCGATACAGGCAGTCCTTCACTTACGACTGCAATGGAGCCCAACCTTTCCATTACTAAGCGAGGCGGTTGTGAAATACGCTTGGCCTCCGTTTTAGGGGGCCCACCGTTCTTAAGTGAATCAGTCAGTCAGACGGTGGCTAAGTGAATCTGGTTTTTCGGTGGACTTTGCTAGTGAGAAAGTCGCAAAAGGGGATCGGTCGCGTGATCGGTCGTAAACGCGAGCCATTGGCCGAGCGTCCGAATTTTGACCACGTGACCACGGGAATGCCGGAACGGTTGTGTGCAAAAAACGGTTGTTAAGTCACTTTTTTCAGTGTCGTTGTAACTAGGAACGGTCGCTATAAACAAACGGCCGTAAGTCAAGTAAGGCCCAAGAAGCTGCTTACCTTCCAAGCTCTTTTTGTGGTTTTTCGCTTCAGAAACCATCCGTTCTGCAAAAAAAAGGGGTCACAGAACACGTTCTGTAAGCAACTGATGGAGACAAGGCACGGAAAGGAGGGTCCCCCCCTCCGCAAAAGGGGCAGCTTTAAAGGAACTCCCCACAACTGCCAGGTACAACCTATGGATCTTTCCCCCAAAGATGCTGGGCCCCCCATTGCAGCCTCTCCACACCCCACGGTCTCTGTTGAAGCGACACACACACACACACACACACACACACACCACGGACAGGCACACACCTCTGGTTTGGTTCTCCGTCGAGGTCTCCTTGCTGCTGGCACCGCTGCATCCATTGGGTTTAAGTCGTTTGGGTGGGTGGGGCGGCTCTGGGGGACAGCAGTCCTCAATGATGATCGTGGGAACCATTTTAAACCTGCAGAGAGAGAGAGAGAGAGAGAGAGAGAGAGAGAGAGAGAGAGAGAGAGAGAGAGAGAGAGAGAGAGAGAGAGAGAGAGAGAGAGAGAGAGAGAGAGAGAGATGGATGGATGTGGACGGATGGATAGATGGATGGATGGATAGATGGATGGATAGATGATAGATAGATAGATAGATAGATAGATAGATAGATAGATAGATAGATAGGGATGGATGGATGGATGGATGTGGACGGATGGATAGATGGATGGATGGAGGGAGGGAGGGAGAGAGAGAGAGAGAGAGAGAGTGATGGATGGATGTGGACGGATGGATAGATGGACGGATGGATAGATGGATGGATAGATGATAGATAGATAGATAGATAGATAGATAGATAGATAGATAGATAGATAGATAGATAGATAGGGATGGATGGATGGATGGATGTGGACGGATGGATGGATGGAGGGAGGGAGGGAGGGAGGGAGAGAGAGAGAGAGAGAGAGAGAGAGTGATGGATGGATG
>JARGCV010001484.1:15000-20000 GCA_034064705.1 Bothrops alternatus | reverse complement strand
TCATATATTCTTTTAATATGCATCTTTCTTTGATCTCTAATTTGTATAATTAATTTTTCATCATCCTTTAAAGAAAAACCCATCTTGACATCTTTTTGCCATCTGGCTTGAAGTTGTGCATGATAAAACCAATTATGAGCTATACCTTCCTCCCTTAATTTATCTAATGATTTCAGTTCTATGCTATTCCCTTCTTTATTTAAAAGTTTATCATAGGGCACCACGTCTTGAATTTGTTGTATACCTATACTCTGTATTGCGTGTCTGGGAACTGTCCATAAAGGAATTTTACCATTTAACTTATAATAATACTTTTTCCAGACTCGCAAGACAGAGTTTCTTATTATATGTTCTTTAAAACTCCTATCCAATTTTTTGTCATAAACTAAATACGCGTGGAACCCATATACTAACCCATATCCTTCTATATTTAATATTCTTTCATTTGTTAAGTTAATCCAATCACTTATAACCACTAGAACTGCTGCATAATAATATAATTTAAAATTAGGCACTTTCAAACCACCTCTCTCTCTTGTGTCTTGAATAATTTTAAATTTAACCCTTGGTTTCTTGCCATCCCAAATGAATTTGTTTATACCTTTCTGCCATTCATCGAGATTTCCATCCTTTTTAAGTATTGGTAACATTTGAAATAAAAATAAAAATTTCGGCAATACATTCATTTTAATAGCGGCTATTCTGCCCAACATGGATAATTGTAGTTTTTTCCAATTCTCCAATTCTTTTTGTACTTTACACCATAAAAGTTCATAATTATTCATATATAATTTACCATTTGAAGCTTCTATATAAATTCCTAAATATTTAACTTTTTTAACTATCTCGCATCCCGTTATTCTTTCCAAATCTTGTTTTAATTTGTTATCAAGATTTTTAACCAACATCTTTGTCTTGGATAAATTTAGTTTAAAACCTGAAACTTTTCCATAATTTTGAATAATTTCCATCAAACTCTGAACCGATTGTATTGGCTGAGTTAGCGTCACAAGTAAATCGTCTGCAAAGGCACATAATCTATAATCATGTTGTCTAATTTGTACCCCCCTTAATTCCTCTGATGCTCTAATCCTATTCAATAGTACCTCTAAGGTTAAAACAAACAATAAAGGGGATAAGGGACAACCCTGCCTAGTACCCTTTTCTATATTAAATGAATCTGTTAATTGTCCATTCACTATAATCTGTCCTGTTTGTTTCTGATATATAGCTGATATAGAATTAATAAACTGGTCCCCCATTCCCATCCTTACCACAAGCCTTTGCAGAAACGTCCAATTCAGTCTATCAAAAGCTTTTTCTGCATCTAAAAACATTAAAACAGCTGGTACTTGGATATGTTTATCCAAATATTCCAATATGTTAACAAGTTGTCTAACATTGGTTTTCATCTGTCTCCCTTGTAAAAAACCAGTTTGATCCGGGTGAATCCTCTGTGTCAAAACTGTCATTAATCTATTAGCCAAAATTTTGGCAAAAATCTTATAATCCGTATTCAACAAGGAAATAGGTCTAAAATTTTCTACTTGAACATTATCTTTACCCTCTTTAGGAATCAAACATACATTAGCCGTTTTCCAAGAGGGTGGAACCCGACCACCCTCTTGTATATTCACAAATAACTCCCTCATATGTTCCACCATTTCCTCCTGTAAACACCTATAATAAATCGTGGTAAAACCATCAGTACCTGGAGATTTTCCCAATTTCAATTGCTTAATTGCATCAATAATTTCTTCTGGCCTAATCAAAGCATTTAATCTATCTCTTTGTTCCAAAGTAATTTCAGAAACATTTTGATTTTGTAAAAAGGCATCTATCTCTTTCTCTTGAACTTTTTCTTCAGCATACAATTTGGTGTAGAACTCTAGAAAAGCCTTCTTAATAGTTTCTTGATGAAATACTTCTTGCCCTTTATATTCAACCTTCTCAATTAAACGGGATTTTTGTTTTTTCCTTAATGTATAAGCCAACCATCTGCCAGGTTTATTAGCATTAAAGAAAGTATTATGTTTAGCATATTGTATATTCCTGGCAACCTGGTCGGTCATCAAAATATCAAATTGTTTCCGTAAAACCTTTATCCCTTCTTTAATGTCACTATCATCTGGTTTATCAATTAATAATAACTCTTTCTTTCTTATTTCCGCTTCTAAAACTCGCCTCTTTTCCTCCTGTTTACGTCTATGCCTAGCATTCAGTTCAATTAATATTCCACGCATATGGGCCTTACTAGAGTCCCACACCACTTCTATTGGTAAACCTACATTCTTGTTTAACCTAAAAAATTCCTTGATAGCCTTTTTACATTCTTGCACATACATTTCATAATTAAACAGATTTTCATTAAGTCTCCAGGATCTACGTAAAAATTGGCCAGACCTTAATTCCATCATAACTGGATTGTGGTCAGACAATACATTAGGTAGAATTTTAACTTTCTTTAAATTTAACATAAAATCACTAGTAGTTAAAATAAAATCAATTCTAGAAAATGATTGATGTCTGTCAGAGAAAAAAGTAAACTCTTGATCCCTACCATGTCTTTCTCTCCAAATATCAAACAAATTAAAATCATCTTTAATATCAAAAAAAGATTTAGGTAAAATTGAACGCGATTGAGAAACTAATGAAATCTTTTTCTTGTCCAAACCAGTATCAAGGATTCCATTCCAGTCTCCCATTAAAATACAAGATCTATAGTCCAACTCTAATAACTTTTTGTGTAATGATTTATAAAACATGCCTTGTTTTTGGTTTGGAGCATATATACCCATCAAGAGAACTTTCTTCCCATCCAGTAAAATTTCTATAGCTAAAAATCTACCTTGAGTATCTGCTTCTAATAACTTAGCTTTTATATTATTTTTAACATAAATAACAATTCCATTTTTTTTATCTAAAGATGATGCCACAAAGTGTGTACCCAGCTTATTATTAATCAAGTATTTCTGGTCTGAAAATCTAATGTGAGTTTCTTGTAGACAGATTACATCATTTTTACATTGCTTCAAATAATGAAATATCTTCTTCCTTTTTTGTGGAGAATTTAAACCATTAACATTCCACGTCAAATACTTATTTGACATGGCCTTTACGTGAAAGCTTCTGCAAAGACCATTCCACTTCTTCCTGCCTCTTGGGTCTTGCTCCCATGGCTTCCATAGATGTCAGATCAGTTTGCTTGGTTTGAGTTGGTTGTGTTTTTTCTCTTTGTTCAATAGCTTTAGTAGGTTCCCGTACACGCCTTGGATCTTTAGGCTTGTCTAGTGCCAAAGGTTGAAAGATATCAATTGACTGCACTGGTTGCTCAACTGCTTTATCCAAAAGAACCGATGAAATTAGTCGAGGTTGTTGAAGTTCCGCAGATTGCAATAATTCTAGGTCTTTAACCAACATTGCCCCCTTAGGTTTTGGGGAGGTAGATCTATCAGCCATCAATATATTCTCAAAGAAATCTTTCGCTTTAGCTACAGTAAACAAACGGTATCTTTTATTTTTGAAAAGTAAAGAAAGTCCAGTTGGTACCTCCCATCTATATTGTATTTCTCTTCTTTTAAGCTCCTCCGTCAAAAAGGTGTAATCTTTCCTTGATCTCAACATCTTAGGAGGTATCTCTTTCAGAACCTGTACATCTTGACCAGCAACACTCAGTTGTTTATTATAGGCTATAGATAGAACCCAATTTCTATATTTTCTTGTATTAAAATATATCACAATATCTCTAGGCAAATTCCTCTGTGCTGCAATGCGTGAGTTCACTCTGAACAGTCGTTCAATCTGCCAGGCCACATTCTCAACTGAATCATCCAAAAATTTTGCTAAAGCTTCAGAAAAAGTTTTTCTTAAATCTTCTTGGTTCTCATTTAATACATCTCTAAATCCCCTAATTCTAACCGCAAACTGCATCTGATGATATTGTGTCAAAGTAGCTTGATCTTGAACATCGCTTCTAATTTCTTCTAATTTTTCTTCAAAATGTTGCTCAGCATTCTCTAATTTCTCTTCAACAACAATAGTATAGTCCCAAACATTCTTGATAGCGTCTACAATATCTTCTCTCATCTCCTGATTAGAGGCTTCTATCATAGCTTTAAAGTCTTTTTTCTGCTCAACCATCTTTTCCTCTATTTTCACATCAAATTTATCTTCCAATTTATCAAACCTATCATTAAAAAAAGATATTACATCTGTTAAAGCCGACTGTAGATCTTTCACTGTGAGCATTTGTGAGGACTGTGCAGATTCTTGAGATTCTAAAGGAGCAGACTGTGATTTGACAAGCTGTCCTGGAGAGGGCATAGCCGCCTTAGCAGCTGCCTTTTGTCTTGTAGTCATAATTGAAACAAAGAAAGAGAAACTAAAAAAAAATAAAAAAAAAATTTTCCACTTCCGCCCTTCTCAAGTTCTTTTTAAAAAGTCCAATTATTTTATACTTTAGTAAAAAAATCAATAAATAAATCAAGTCCAAATAGTCTCTCAAACAAGTCTTGAAAAGAAAAGAAAAAAAATTCCGTTTCAATTTCTCAGTGGAATAAACACTTTCATCTTTCACTTTCACTCAGCAGAAAAAGCAAACGCCATCTTAAAAAGGTTATATTGATTCAAAAAAGTTTGTAGATACAAAGGCAGAAACAAAGTAACAATATACTTGCAGTACTCAGAAAGCTCCTGTATCCATTCCGTCTGAATAAAGCCTTTATTATTCTTCCTGAAAGAACAGAGGCGGTCGCAACGTCTAATTCTGTCAGCCGACAGAAGCGTTTCTGAACAGGAGCTTTTCAAGAGCCTGGGGAGCACACCTTCTCTGCCCCTGAAAATTTAATCCAGGGGTCTTGGAAGGGCTCAACCCGGCTCTTAATGCTCTACTCCCCCTCCTTGCCCGAGGGGGAGTTTTTCCGCCGCAACAAACAGCTGATGAGCGCTGTTGTTGACGGCTATACTGATTCAGAGACCAGAGCCTCACATTAGAGGCTCCA
>JARGCV010001481.1:0-32636 GCA_034064705.1 Bothrops alternatus | reverse complement strand
TAGCAACAACTTTTTCTGGACCATCCCAACTCGTGAATTCTTTTAAGCACAGGATTCAGATGGATTGTCAAACGGAGACTAGAGGTTTGCCTTCCCTTTTAATTCTGAGTCTTGAGATTTTTTTTACTTTTAAAAATATGTTTTTTTAAAAAAAATTGATGTCTGGTCCACCTGTGGCTGCATCGGCTCTGAAAGGTGATAGGGTTTAATTTAGAGGGATATAAGAGATGTAGCTTCTGGGAAGTTTGGATGTGTTTGAAATTCGCACGATTCGTATATGTATGCCTGCGAACTAGACTGTTGTTTCTCTGGGCCACGTATGTGTGTGTCTGTGTGGGTATATGCATACATCTGTTTTGTTTATTTAAATTTTTTTCGCCATGTTTATGCAGTGTATTGTTGGAAGAAAAGTCTTCTTCGTCCTGGTTCAGTCCAAGCCGGGGATAAACAACATGGCGACTGCTTTAGAAAAAAGTTTGCAGTTTATTGAAGAGGAGAGCCAGACCGAAACATGGCTCTGGCAGAAAAGAGAGGAAAAAAGGGCTGAGCACATGTAGGGAGTGGGTTTTTTATACCCTCTGGAGCCTTTTGTTTGGAGTTGTTTCCTGTTCCTGTTTTGAGGCTTTGTATTTCCTGTGTCCCTTTGTCATCTGTGGGTTAATCCTATTATGTCCTGTCTTGGACTTTGGGTGGGGTATGTAGATTTTAGGTGTCTTTGTCTTCCTAAGCTTCTGGCTCCAACCTTCCTGATGGTTTACATTTGCATTTGTACAGAGCTGGCTTCTGCTTGGGAGGTAGACCTGGGGCTATTAAAAAAAACTGGGCATGCTTTCCTGCCTCTTCACAATCCTTTGAGGAAATATATTTTTCTGCCCTTTTAATATTTCCTTCTCTGGGGGGCTGACTTCCCACAGCATATTGGAGGGGTGACCCTTTGAGAGCTGTACGCAACAAAATCTCATTGTAATGTAGGCTGATTAGTGTACATTTAAAGTGACAATAAAGTCTATTCTATTCTATTCTATTCTGTAATTCTATTCTATTCTGTAATTCTATTCTATTCTGTAATTCTATTCTATTCTATTCTAAATTCTATTCTATTCTATTCTGTAATTCTATTCTATTCTGTAATTCTATTCTACTCTATTCTAAATTCTATTCTATTCTATTGTGTAATTCTATTCTGTAATTCTATTCTATCCTGTAATTCTATTCTATTCTGTAATTCTATTCTATTCTATTCTAAATTCTATTCTATTCTATTCTGTAATTCTATTCTATTCTGTAATTCTATTCTACTCTATTCTAAATTCTATTCTATTCTATTGTGTAATTCTATTCTGTAATTCTATTCTATTCTGTAATTCTATTCTATTCTGTAATTCTATTCTGTAATTCTATTCTATTCTAAATTCTATTCTATTCTATTCTATTCTATTCTGTAATTCTATTCTATTCTGTAATTCTATTCTACTCTATTCTAAATTCTATTCTATTCTATTGTGTAATTCTATTCTATTATGTAATTCTATTCTGTAATTCTATTCTATTCTAAATTCTATTCTATTCTATTCTATTCTATTCTATTCTATTCTATTCTATTCTATTCTATTCTATTCTATTCTATTCTATTCTATTCTATTCCATTCCCCATATCTTAAAATGCCCAAGGCTGAGAAACACTGAGGTTTACTGTTTGAAGATTTGGAGATAGTTGCCCAATAGGATAAAAACATTGGTTTGATTTTTTTTTAAAACAATGATAAATGTATAAGAATAGCAATAAAGGGTGTAGAGATGATCTTCCTTTTCAAGATTATTAGGACGCATGGAAGAGTCTGCTTCCAATGAATTGGGAAGGAGAGTCTCAGCTGAGAATGGGGAAGACTTAAAGATATTATTGCCCTCCTGGGTTCAGGGGATTGTTCTCGATTTTTCCACGTTTATGGAAATGGCCTTTGCTGCTTCACAGCACATCCACCTTCTCTTCCCCGAGCAGAGCAAGGGCAAATATTAATATTAATAAGAATGTTAATAAGAAAAAGGAGGAAGGCTTTGTGTTTTCGTCCTCTCTGCCTTCCATCGGGCTATCGGCTTGCTCAAGCAAGGAAAGAATGAGGAAAGGGATCTTGGAGGTCATCTAGGCTGACCCCCTTGCCCAGGGCTGGAATTCACTATTACTAATTCTCGATTTACAATCATAGCCGGGAGGAGAATTTCCGGGGTGAAGTTACAGCAGTCATTAAGAGAGTCGTGGCCCATTTTACCACCTTTTTTTTCTTTAACTTTTTTTTTTGCCATGGTTGTTAAGCAAGTCACCGCCGATAATTTGAGTCATGCAGTCGTTAAGTGAATCCGGCTTCTCTCCTTGATTTTGCTAGCGGGAAGCTGGCTGGGAAACGTCGTGAATGGCGAACCTGCGACCACGGGGTGTGGCAACTGTCGCAAACGCAACCCAGTTTGCCAAGCACCCAAATTTTGATCACGTGACCCTGAGTTGAGCATCTGACGGTCGCTAAACGGATGGTCATAAGTTGAGGACTACTAGTACAGGTGGTCCTCGGCTTACGTCCGTCTGTTTAGCGACTGTTTGAAGTCACAGCGGTGCTGAAAAAGCACAGGTGGCCCTCGATTTAAGAGCCCCCAATTTTTGTGGCGATGTTAAACGTTGGTTCAATGAATTTTGCTCCGGTTTACGACCTTTCTTTGTTAAGTGAATCCCTGTACTTTTTCAATGAGTCACCTGGTTGTTAAGTGAAACTTGTTTTCCCCACGGACTTTGCCTGTTGGAAGATCACCAAAGGGGTTCAGTGAGCCCCGGAGCACTGCAGCGGTCATAAGTACGAGTCAGTTGGCGTCTGAATTTTGATCACATGACCAGGGGGATGCTCCAGCGGTTGTAAGTGTGAAAAGCAAGTCCTAAATGAACTGTTGTTAAGTTGAGCACTGCCTGTAACTTACAACGAGTCCTCGCACTTATGACCATTGCAGCATCCCAACGGTCACGGTCACAATCTTCAAGGAGGAGCCCTTGAAATAGGAACAGAAATGCTTTCAAGAAGAGACTGAACTGGCATCTGTCAGAAATGGTGTAGGGTCTCCTGCTGGGGCAGGGGGTTGGACTAGATGACCTACAAAGGTCCCTTCCAATTCTGTTAGTCTAGTCTAGTCTAGTCTAGTTTAATCTAGTCTAGTCTATTCCAATATCTATTCTATTCTACTCTACTCTACTCTACTCTACTCTACTCTACTCTACTCTACTCTACTCTACTCTACTCTACTCTACTCTACGTTGTCTGTTCTCTATTCTGTATATTATTCTATTCTATTCTACTCTACTCTACTCTATGTAGTCTGTTCTCTATTCTGTATATTATTCTATTCTACTCTATTCTACTCTACTCTACTCTACTCTATCTACTCTACTCTACGTAGTCTGTTCTCTATTCTGTATATTTTATTCTGTTCTGTTCTATTCTATTCTACTCTACGTAGTCTGTTCTCTATTCTGTATATTATTCTATTGTACTCTACTCTATGTAGTCTGTTCTCTATTCTGTATATTATTCTATTCTACTCTATTCTACTCTACTCTATCTACTCTATGTAGTCTGTTCTCTATTCTGTATATTCTATTCTGTTCTGTTCTATTCTGTTCTATTCTATTCTATTCTATTCTACTCTACTCTACTCTACGTAGTCTGTTCTCTATTCTGTATATTATTCTATTCTATTCTATTCTACTATACTCTACTCTATGTAGTCTGTTCTCTATTCTGTATATTATTCTATTCTATTCTATTCTATTCTATTCTATTCTATTCTATTCTATTCTATTCTATTCTATTCTATTCTATTATATTCTATTATATTCTATTCTATTCCTTCCATTCCATTCCATTCCCTCCTCCATCTCCCTATCTCCTCTTCCTATTCCTCTTCCTATTCCTATTTCTATTTCTATTTCTATTCTATTTCTCTTCTATTCCAATCAGTATCTATTCCAATATTTATTGTATTCTATTCTTTTCTATTCTAACTGCGTGTCCCCTCCCCAAACAAGCTGGATCGCCTTCGCTTCCTATTCTACAGCACCTCCTGCCACTTCGGTTCCTTGTTCTTCGTGAGAAACCCGTAAGCTTGGGAGTTCATTAAGTTCCCCATGCCCTTGTTGTGAGCATTTCCACCCTGACGGATTTTTAATCAGCTGGAGATTGGGCCTCAAAGGGATCAGCTGTACAATGCGTTCCGCTTCCCTTCCACGGCTGGAAGGAGAAACGGCTGCTGAAAATGTCCTCCATAAAATTGGTCTCGCGATTTCAGTGTTTCTGAACCTCAGCAACTTCGAGATGGGTGGACTTCAACACCCAGATTTCTCTAGCCGGGATTTGTGGACTTCAACTCCCAGAATCCCCTTGCCAGGATCTGTGGATGTCATCTCCCAGAATTCCCCAGCTGGGATCTGTGGACTTTTAACTCCAAGAATCCCCTATCTTCTATCAATTTCTATCTTCTAGTATCGTCTTCTGTCTGTCTGTCTGTTTACCTACCTACCTACCTACCTACCTATCATCTACTATCATCTATCTATGTCTATATCTATCTATCTATCTATCTATCTATCTATCTATCTATCTATCTATCTATCTAGCTATCATCTATCATCTATCAATATCTACGGTATTATCTACTATCATCTCTGTCTATCTATCTATATCTATCTATCTATCATCTATCTATCTATCTATCAATATCTATCATCTACTATCATCTGTTTATGTATATCTATCATCTATTATCTATCAATATCTATCATCTACTATCATCTCTGTCTGTCTGTCTCTATTAATTTAATCTATCATCTATCAATACCTATCATGTCTTTTACCTCTCATTTATCTATATCAGTAGTTCTCAACCTTTTTCAGGTTGAGACCCCACTTGCGCCGCCCATGTGCGGTGCGACCCTGACCTGTGTGTGCGTGCGCGCGATGGCCCGATCCACGCAAGCGCAGCGCGCGTGCGACAGAAAAAAACAAACAAAAAAAATGGCGGACCGCGACGGGCTGATCTGTGCATGCGCGGCGCGCGCGCGACGAAAAAAAACAACAAAATGGTGGGCCGCGACGGGCCGATCCGCGCATGCGCGGCACGCACGCGATGGCCCGAACCGCACATGCATGGCGCGCACGATGAAAAAAAATGGCGGACCGCAGTGTCTGGCGACCCCTGCAAAACGGTTGTTCGACCCCAAATGGGGTCGCGACCCATAGGTTGAGAACCGCTGATCTATATCTACCTATTATCTATCAATATCTATCAGTATTTATCCTATCAATATCTATCAGCTACCAATCTATATCTATCATCTATTATCTATCTACGCTCATCTATCTCTATCTGCCTGTCTGTCTATTAATATCTATCCACTTATCGTCTATCAATATCTATCATGTCTCTCATCTCTCATTTATTTACATCTATCTATTATCTATCTATCACTATCATCTCTCTCTCTCTCTCTCTCTCTCTCTCTCTCTCTCTCTCTCTCTCTCTCTCTCTCTCTCTCTCTCTCTTTCTTTCCACCCATCATCCATCCCTCCATCCACCCATCCCCTGCCTACCCAACTAACCATCAATTATCTGCCTGTCTTTCTATTTGACTCTACTTTGGACCTCAGGCAAGTTATGCAAAATAATAATTACCGTATGTGTCTGTCTTTTATCTGCCTGCCTATCCATCAATCAATCCATCCCTCCATCCATCCTTCTGTGGCCCCATGTGACTTAATATTTTAAATTGAAAATTCATTGCATTTTAGAAAGAGGACAAACACGCAAAGCAAAGCACCATCCTCAGAGACAATGTCCCCAGAAGCATTCCTTTAACAATCCCGACGGGTGTGTATGTGTGTGTGGATATCGCCCAAGGCTTTGTCGAGAAATGGGAGGAATAACTGTCTCTTAGGGAAGAATAGCAGGATGGCAGGATTTGAAGGGACCTTGAGGTCTTCTAGTCCCTGCTCAGGCAGGAAACCCTATACCAGGAGGCAAAGATTCAGGGACCCAAAGAGGACTAGAAACTTAGCTCTCAAACATTATTATTATTATTATTATTATTATTATTATTATTATTATTATTATTATTATTATTATTATTATTATTATTATTATTATTATTATTATTATTATTATTATTATAAAAAACCAGACAAGCAACACCTTGGTCTCTTCAGCCTTGAAAGACGGCGTTTAAGGGGTGACTTGATCGAAGTGTATAAAATCATGCATGGGATAGAAAAGGTGGATAGAGAAAAATTCTTTTCTCTATCACACAATACTAGGAAAAGGGGGCACTCCCTAAAGCTCATAGGTAAGAAAGTGAGGACAAATAAAGGGAAATATTTCTTCACCCAGAGGTCGTTGATTTATGGAATTCACTTCCAGAAGGGGTCTGACAGCTGTCAGCCTTGATAGCTTCAAGGCAGGGCTAGATAGATTCATGGATGCAAAGTGTATCGGTGGTTATTAAAACGGATGTCCATGTGCCGCCTCTATGTTGGTTGAGGCAGGCAGGATTCCCTTGAGTCCCATTTGTTTGGGGGTCAAGGGAAAGGGGGGGGTTTGCCTTCTCTTTCTGCTCAAGATCCCCATGTACAATTGGTGGGCCACTGTGTGACACAGAATGCTGGACTCGATGGGCTTTGGCCTGATTCAGCATGGCTCTTCTTATGTTCTTATGTTCTTTAAGCACCTGCAACATAACACTCCAGACTTAACAATTGTCAATAAGAAATACGAAAAATAGTGGACGTGGCAGTGCCTGGAGACAGCAGAATAGACGAGAAAGAACTGGAGAAGATCACAAAATACAAAGACCTACAAATAGAAATAGAAAGACTGTGGCAAAGGCAAGCAAGGGTGGTACCAATAGTCATAGGAGCCCTGGGTGCAATCCCAAAACAACTGGAGCAGCACCTGAACACCATCATTGGCATTGAGAAATTCGCCATTAGTCAATTGCAAAAGGCGGCCTGACTAGGAACTGCTTCCATCTTGCGACGAGATCTGTAATACCATCAAATATCCCCATCTGTCTATCCCAGATCCTTGGGAAGGACTTGATAGGTAGACAAAAAGGCCAAATCCAGTCTGAACATCTGGCTGACTGTGCGATGATCCATAATAATAATAATAATAATAATAATAATAATAATAATAATAATAATAAGCGCCTTGGGTACAATCCCAAAACAATCTTAATCTTCTTCTTCTTCTTCTTCTTCTTCTTCTTCTTCTTCTTCTTCTTCTTCTTCTTCTTCTTCTTCTTCTTCTTCTTCTTCTTCTTCTTCTTCTTCTTCTTCTTCTTCTTCTTCTTCTTCTTCTTCTTCTTCTTCTTCTTCTTCTTCTTCTTCTTCTTCTTCTTCTTCTTCTTCTTCTTCTTCTTCTTCTTCTTCTTCTTCTTCTTCTTCTTCTTCTTCCATTTGGTCCCTTAGCCATCCAAATTCTGATCCCAACTGTGAGTGGTAAGCGGAGGGCTTCGTGTCTTGGTAACTTGCTCTGCCTTCCGAGTGTCCCAGGGTGGGTTTAAGCCCCTTCCCCCCCCCCCCGTGGGTGTCTCTGAGTGTGTTGGTGTGTCGGACTTCATTTTCTTCACTCTAAGTCTTGACAGCTTTAATCTTGCCCCCGGGCAACCACTGGGATGACAGTTTTGCAAGCTTGGTGTGAAATAATTGCTTGTTTTTTCCGGCTATGGGAGCTGGGAAGACAGCAGGCAGGTAGGTGTGTGTCCCCAGGTGTTTCTGGGCAGGGATAATTGCCTCAAAGGGTCCTGGTCCAGCTCTGCAGGGCAAGCAGGAGGGAAGGGCTTCTCCCTCCCCCCCCCGCCCCCAGCCTGAGCACCAGGTCCCCATGGTTGCACCAGAGCCCGGCTTACGTCTTCCCGTGTTCTCCGGGACTGTGCCTGGCATCTCTCCCGGCAGCCAGGCAGAAATTATAGGAAGTCCCCGACTTACAACGGTTCATTTAGTGACCAAGATTCACCCCCTCTCCATTGGGGAAAAGGATTTAGTTGGAGGGAAAAACCCCACGGAGAGCTGAAGATTCAGAAGAGACTCTGATTCTTGGCAGATGGGAGACCTGTTCATTTAGTGACCGTTCAAAGTTACAACAGGCCTGAAAAACGTGAGTCACGACCGCTTTTCACACTTACGACCGTTAGATAGATAGATAGATAGATAGATAGATAGATAGATAGATAGATAGATAGATAGTGATAGTGATAGAGAGATAGTGATAGAGATATAGATAGATAGATAGATAGATAGATAGATAGATAGATAGATAGATAGATAGATAGATGGAGATAGTGAGAGAGACAGAGAGATGGAGATAGTGATAGAGATATAGATAGATAGATAGATAGATAGATAGATAGATAGATAGATGGAGATAGTGAGAGAGACAGAGAGATGGAGATAGTGATAGATAGATAGATAGATAGATAGATAGATAGATAGATAGATAGATAGATGGAGATAGTGAGAGAGATATAGATAGATAGATAGATAGATAGATAGATAGATAGATAGATAGATAGATAGATAGATAGAGAGACAGAGAGATGGAGATAGTGATAGAGATATAGATAGATAGATAGATAGATAGATAGATAGATAGATAGATAGATAGATAGAAGATAGATAGATAGATAGATAGATAGATAGATAGATAGATAGATAGATAGATAGATAGATAGATGATGGATGGAGATAGTGATAGTGATAGAGAGATAGAGATAGAGATAGATAGAGATATAGATAGATAGATAGATAGATAGATAGATAGATAGATAGATAGATAGATAGATAGATAGATAGATGGAGATAGTGATAGTGAGAGAGAGATAGGTAGATATAGATAGATAAATCGATAGATGGATGGATAGATAGATGGATGGATGGATGGAGATAATGATAGAGTGATAGAGAGAGAGAGGTAGAGATAGAGATAGATAGATAGATAGATAGATGGAGATAGATAGATAGAGAGAGAGAGAGAGAGAGAGAGAGAGAGAGAGAGAGAGAGAGAGATGGAGATAGTGATAGATAGATAGATAGATAGATAGATAGATAGATAGATAGATAGATAGATAGATAGATAGATGGAGATAGATAGATAGATAGATAGATAGATAGAGAGAGAGAGAGAGAGAGAGAGAGAGATGGAGATAGTGATAGATAGATAGATAGATAGATAGATAGATAGATAGATAGATAGATAGATAGATAGATAGATAGATGGAGATAGTGATAGAGATAGAGATAGATAATGGATGGATGAATGGATGGATGGAGATCGTGATAGAGTGATAGATAGATAGAGAGATAGGTAAATAGAGATAGATAGATAGATAGATAGATAGATTGATAGATAGATATACAGAGATATAAAATATATCAGTGTATCAATAGAAACTATTTTATATTTTATATATATCACTAGAACAGGTTTCCAGTGTTATCCCTCCAGATTGTTGAATTCCCAACTTCCGTAACAGTCAATCGGCAGGGTCAAGGGATCAAAATTCAGACATTTGGCCTCTGACTCGTCTTTATGACGGTTGCAGTGTCCCTGGGCTGACATGATCCCCTGCTGGGACCTTTTGAGAAGCAAAAATCAACAGGGGAAGCCAGATTCACTTATCCGCCGAGTTACCAACTTAGCAACTGCATCCCATGACTGAACACGCGCCCTGTTTATATCTCCCTGGGTTGGCCAGGAGTCCGCTCGGCAAATCCAGATGAACCGGTTGGATTTCCGTCTGCTTTTAATCCAAGGATGTTTCTCAGGCTGTTCCGGAAAGCGCGGTGCTGACTCACAAGTTCCTGAGCACATTGTCCATTGTGTTGCACTGGGGGGGGGCAGTGGGGATTGTGTGGAAATCCTGGAAAATCCTCTTTTTTTTTCCCAGCCTGTTGTTTACTTGGTAGGAAAGCAGGCAAGCAGGCAGACTTGGCTTCTGCACCTCGAACCCAGGGCCGGGACAGGGAGAGGCTTGAAGTGGGACAATGGGGTCAGCTGGGGACGTTCAGGGAAATGTTCCCCCCACCCTACCCCACCCACCCACCACCCACAAGGGATTGCTGGTCCTTTGTAGACCTGGAGGCGGATTTGGCTGCTGGGGCATCCCACGAATTGACGAGGGTGGGAAGAAAATCCGGAGCAGTTTGGAATTTCCTAGAATTTTTTCGGAAAAGTTTGCACTCTTATTCGGAGCTGGGGGGGGGCTCAGGAATCCACATGAGAGCTTCTTTAGATGGGGGGGGGGAGATGGACCTGGGAGGAGGGTAGGTTTAAAGGAGACTCTGGCCCTCTCAACTAGCGTTTCTGAACCTTGGAAAGATTAAAGGGACTGGACTTCGACTCCCAGAATCCCCCATTCAGCATGCTTTAAGAGGGGTGGACTTCAGCTCCCAGAATTCCCCATTCAGCATGCTTCAAGATGGGTGGACTTCAGCTCCCAGAATTCCCCATTCAGCATGCTTTAAGATGGGTGGACTTCAGCTCCCAGAATTCCCCATTCAGCATGCTTTAAGAGGGGTGGACTTCAGCTCCCAGAATTCCCCATTCAGCATGCTTCAAGAGGGGTGGACTTCAGCTCCCAGAATTCCCCATTCAGCATGCTTTAAGAGGGGTGGACTTCAGCTCCCAGAATTCCCCATTCAGCATGCTTTAAGAGGGGTGGACTTCAGCTCCCAGAATTCCCCATGCTTTAAGAGGGGTGGACTTCAGCTCCCAGAATTCCCCATTCAGCATGCTTCATGATGGGTGGACTTCAGCTCCCAGAATTCCCCATTCAGCATGCTTCAAGATGGGTGGACTTCAGCTCCCAGAATTCCCCATTCAGCATGCTTTAAGAGGGGTGGACTTCAGCTCCCAGAATTCCCCATTCAGCATGCTTCAAGATGGGTGGACTTCAGCTCCCAGAATCCCCCATTCAGCATGCTTCAAGATGGGTGGACTTCAGCTCCCAGAATTCCCCATTCAGCATGCTTTAAGAGGGGTGGACTTCAGCTCCCAGAATTCCCCATGCTTCAAGAGGGGTGGACTTCAGCTCCCAGAATTCCCCAGCCAGCATGCTTCAAGATGGGTGGACTTCAGCTCCCAGAATTCCCCATTCAGCATGCTTTAAGAGGGGTGGACTTCAGCTCCCAGAATTCCCCATTCAGCATGCTTTAAGAGGGGTGGACTTCAGCTCCCAGAATTCCCCATTCAGCATGCTTCAAGAGGGGTGGACTTCAGCTCCCAGAATTCCCCATTCAGCATGCTTTAAGAGGGGTGGACTTCAGCTCCCAGAATTCCCCATTCAGCATGCTTTAAGAGGGGTGGACTTGAGCTCCCAGAATTCCCTAGACATCATGCTAGAGAATTCTGGGAAATGGACTAAGATGGCTGGACGTCAACCCCACAGGATTCCCCAGCCAGCTCGGTTGTGTTGACGTTGTTGTGGGTGCTTCCTTTTGCTTTTTTTTGATACCAAAGTCAGCATTGCTCCAAGGCAGAACCAGATTTACAACCGTTTGTTCAGCAACCCTTCAAAACTACAACACTGAAACAAGTGCATTAGGAGCATTTTTTTTCCACACAACTGTTGCCGCCTCCCCATGCTCGCCTGCTCCAAATTCAGACACTTGTGCAATCGACTCGTATTAACAACGGTCGCAGCGTCCCAGGGTCACGTGATCCCCTTCTGCCATCTTCTGACAAGCAATGTCAAAGGGGAAAGCACGATTTATTTAACGACCGTGTTACTTGTTTAGCAAATTACGGCGATTTGCTTAACAGCTGTGGCTACCCCGCGTCATTACAGCGAAGCAGTGGAAATGATGAACCGGTGCCTGGAGGCTGTTGAGGTCTGGATGGGTGCCAACAGGCTCAGACTCAATCCCGACAAGACGGAGTGGCTATGGGCTCTGCCTCCCAAGGACGAGTCTAACTGTCCGTCCATTACCCTGGGGGGAGAAGTTTTGTCCCCCTCGGAGAGGGTTCGCAACTTGGGTGTCCTCCTCGACCCACAGCTAAGTCTAGAACACCATTTTTCGGCTGTGGCGAGGGGAGCATTCGCCCAGGTTCGCCTGGTGCTCCAGTTGCGGCCCTATTGGGACCGGGAGTCACTCCTCACAGTCACCCATGCCCTTGTCACCTCGAGATTCGACTACTGTAATGCTCTCTACATGGGGCAACCTTTGAAGAATGTCCGGAGACTGCAGGTAGTCCAGAATGCGGCCGCGTGAGCCGTCTTGGGTCTCCCAAGACATGCCCATATCACTCCAACCCTCCGTGAGCTGCACTGGCTACCAATTGGTCTCCGAACACAATTCAAAGTGCTGGTTATGACCTATAAAGCCCTTTATGGCAATGAACCAGGTTACTTGCGGGACCGTCTTCTGCCTCATGAATCACAGCGACTGGTTAGGGCACATAGGGTTGGCCTCCTACGGGTCCCATCTGTTACACAATGCCGTTTGGCGGGACCTAGGGCTAGGGCCTTCTCTGTTGCTGCCCCAGCTCTCTGGAACCAGCTTCCCTCAGAGGTTTGTACTGCTTCCTCCCTCCTAGCTTTCCGGAAATTATTGAAGACCTATTTATGCCGACAGGCTTGGAGCGTATCAACAGTGCTCTGCCCCCGGGCCTAGGAATGTGCCTCCATCGTTGATTGTGTGTGTGATTGTGATTGCATGTTGTATGTATGTGTTTTAGATTCAATTCAATGTGTTTTTGGATTGGGTGATTGATTATTATTATTATTAAATTCCTCACATGTAATTGTATTGTTGTTGTAAGCCGCCCTGGGTCCTAGGAGAAGGGCGGCATAGAAATTTGAATAAATAAATAAATAAATAAGAAAGGACGTAAAAATGGGGCATCATCCCCTTAACGACGCTTTTGCCCATCCGCAGAAATTTGGGTCGCAGTTGTAGGTTGTAAGTGTGGGCGAGCTTAACCCATCAGGGTTTAAGAGCAGGCTGATGTCCTGAGGTCACCTTGGACTGGGCGAGAGGATGAATAGCCGAGCTAAGACAAGGCAGAGAAAAAAGGAACGGCATAAGGCAGTGGTGGCGAACCTATGGCAGGTGTGCCCGAGGGGGCACTCGGAGCCCTCTCTGTGGGCACGTGCGCCTCGCTCTTTGGCTAAGTTTTCGCAGGAAAAAGCCATTTTTCAATCCACTTCCTAGCCAAAACAAGCCTCCAGAGCAAGCGCGCCGTTTTCAACTTTGAATTATAGCCAATCGGACGCCAGAAACAGACTAACACAGGGCGTTTCAACCTTTTCACCCACTGTACCACTTTTAGGATATGGCAACATCCGAGGACCACCAGTCGCCTAGCAAGGGGTCAAAAACTTGATGACCCCCCCACCAAAAAAGGAAAAAAGTGATAAAGTACAGGTAGTCCTCGACTTACAACAGTTCGCTTAGTGACTGTTCGAAGTTACAATGGCACTGAAAAAGTGCTCCCCAAAGACGCCTGCTTGCCCGCCCGGTGGCGCTCTTCCTCCTGTCCGAGGTTTTCATTGTTGTGAGCATTTCTGTTGAGGATTGGCAGCGGGGGTGGGGTGGGGGTGTTTGGTTTTTATTCCCCCCCGTCTGCTGGGTGGTTGCAGCAGGTTTTGGTCCCTTCACATGACCCTGGGACACTGTGACCGTCATAAATATGAATCGGTTGCCAAGCATCTGAATGTAAATCACAAGACCCTGGAGAGGCTGCAACATTCCAGCTGATCGGCGCTTCTTCAGGGCTCAGCAGAAGCGCCAGGATCAGCGCCGAGCTCCAGCTGGAGCCTGGTGCTGATCCTGGCACTTCCACTGAGCCCTGACAGCCCTGCAGCTCCAGCCGTCTCTCGCTCAGGCTTGTGCGGTGCTGCCACCGGTTCAGCTCATTCCCCTCCCCCACGACCACTTTTCTAGGATGGTCACGGACCACCTGCCAGGTGCCCATGGACCACAGGTGGTACCCGTACCACTGGTTGAAAAGCCCTGGACTAAGAGATGATCTGAGTGCTGCCTGTGTTGCTCTCAAACTTACAAAGTGTAAGCCAAGGTTAGACAAATTATCAGCATGCATACAACAGCAGAAATCACATTCGTTGTTCAAAAGCATGCCAAATGCAAACTTTTACCTTTCAGGAACAAAGTTGTTTGTATCATGGAAAGCTTTGTCATTGTGTTTTTCTTTTAAGAGAAAAGATGTTATTGTATGAGTTGTTTCTTTTTCTAAACTAAAACCTCAGTATTCAGATTAAATTGTCCTATTGGCACCTTGCGATAAACAAGTGGGTTTTGGGTTGCAGTTGGGGCACTCGGTCTCTAAAAGGTTCGCCATCACTGGCCTAAGGAGAGCAGGTGAGCTGTTCGTGATCCCGGAAGGGTGTAATCCCAACCAATCAGCTCGGAGAATCTACCTCTAGTACAGGGGTGTCAAACTCAATTTCACGGAGGGCCGCATCAACATTGCGGCTGCCCTCAGGGGTGTGTGGCCAGGGTGAGTGTGGCCTACTGGGTGGGCATGGATGGAGCGGGTGTGGCCTACTGGGTGGGCGTGGCCAGCTCTACATTGTTCGCGTCAAGGGGGCCTGTGGGGGCCTGGGCAGGAGTGGGACAGATCTGGGGGTCTCTGGCAGAAGGGGGGGACCGGGGCAAGCGCCAAGGCATGGTCCATTTCACTCCTCACAAAGGGTGACCCCTCCCCAGCATGCACCCAGAGGGCAGAGCCGACGCGGCAGGGGCTGGTCCCTCGCTGTTTCTAGATGGCCTTGTGGAGCCAAGACCGAATGCGTTTCAGCATAGATGGCCACCACAAAATTGTACATGGGCTCCCGGCCGGCCTGGGCCAGGGCCAAGGCAGCGGGGGCCGTTCCCTCACTGTTTCCAGGATGGCTTCGCGGGCCACAGGAAACCACTTCGCCTTCTGTTTGACATGTCTGCTCTAGTAATATAGGCCAGGTGAAGGGAGCCTGCTTGAGTGCGGACACATTAAAGTATTAGTCATTGAAAACGTCTGAATTAGTAAGCCTTTTTCCACTCCTCGCGTCTAGCCTCAACTATACTCCTGTTACACTTTGTTTGATTGGTGTTTCTCTTATCTGGTTCCATATTAATGTGATCAACATTAAACCAAAGATCCTATTGCTAAACAATCATCCTAGAACATAGCATACAACATTAGGTATTAATCTTTGTAAACATCTGTTTTAGTAAACGTTCTTCCCTCCTCCCTTCCCTCTTCAAGTATACTCCGAGTACCTTTTGTTTGGTTGGTGTTTCTCTTATATATGGTCTATCTGCTGTATCTAGTCTATTGCATATTGTTCGTGTGCGCTTCTGAATTGACTTCATCCCATTACTAGTGCAATCTTTTATAGTCCCTAACCAGAGATCTTGAGGCATGTATGCCAGTGTTTTCCCTAGATGCCAGTTTAACCGGCTTCCCGTGTAATTAAAGCCACGGGGCGGAATCTGCACGGAGGTTGGGACATTGTAAGGAACTGAATCAGGAGATGGGCGAAGCTCCCGGGCCACAGATCAGGTCATTTCTCGGGGAGCCGGGCCGTCGGTCGAAGGGGACCCCGCCTTCTGTGAAATGGCACCCTCGACCCCTCTGAGATGCCCGGCGGCCAGTGAAAAGGTCAAAATCTAATTTAAGGGGCGAGAGCAGCCCGACGAAGGAAAGGGCAGAGAATAAATGGACTTTTTGCCTTCGAACGGATCGCCCTTCACACCGCTTTGTTGGCTGCCGTTGGAACAGAGCGGATCCCTTACTTTTAAGATCTCTCACCTCCTTCCCAGGAGATGCGTGTTCCGGGTAAGAGCGAGAACAGATCCTGGCTTGGGTGAAGCTGTGATTCCTTTTATTGGTGAATTAAGGTTTGTTTGCTTTGTGGGAAATGCTGCAGGTTGCTGGGGGCGGGGGGTTTCATTTGGTTTGCGGCGTCTATGCTGAGGGCTGTTGAATCCCTGGTACTTTGAGGGGATCGTGCCCCCTTATATGGCCACCGGATCCCCCTAGATCAAAGGATTGGGCTTCCTTAAGTGGCCATTGGATCCCTCTAGATCAGCGGTTCTCAACCTATGGGTTGCGACCCCATTTGGGGTCGAACGACCGTTTCGCGGGGGTCGCCGGACACCGCGGTCCGCCATTTTGTTTTTTTTATTTTTTATTTATTTTTTTTCTTTTGTTTTTTTTTTCGTCGCGCGCGCGCCGCGCATGCACGGTTCGGGCCGTCACGGTCCGCCATTTTGTTGGGGTTTTTTTTGTTTTTTTGTTTTTGTCGCACACTGTGCATGCGTGGTTTGGGCCGTCGTGCGCGTGCCGCGCATGCGCGGATTGGCCCATCGCGGTTCGCCATTTTGTTGTTTTTTATTTTTTATTTTTTATTATTTTATTTTGTTTTTTTTTGTCGCGCGCGTGGCGGGCCAATCCACGCATGCGCGGCAGGTCAGGGTCGCGCCGCGCATGGGCGGTGCAAGTCGGGTCTTAACCTGAGACCCCGGCGCGCACGCATCAGGCCGATCCGCGCATACGCGGCGCGTGCGACGAAAAAAAAAAGAAAAGAAAAAAAAACCAAAAACAAAATGGCAGACCGTGACGGCCCGACCCGCGCATGCGTGGCGTGCGCGCGGCGGCCCGATCCCGCATGCACGGCGTGCGCGCGATGAAAAAAAACACCAAAAACAAAATGGCGGACCGCAACGGGCTGATCCGCGCATGCGCGGCGCGTGCGCGACGGGAAAAAAAAAACCAAAAACAAAATGGCGGACCGTGACGGCCCGAACCACGCGTGCGCGGCGCGCGCGTGACGAAAAAAAACAAAACAAAATGGCGGACCACGGTGTCCGGCGACCCCCGCGAAACGGTCGTTCGACCCCAAATGGGGTCGCGACCCATAGGTTGAGAACCGCTGACCTAGACCCTCTCAGAGGCACTACTGACGAGGGAATTCCACCCACAGGAGGGAGTCCTTGACTTATGACGGCAGCCAAGCCGAAAGTTTCCATTGCTGAGCCAGGCAATTGTTAAGTCCATTTGGCCCAATTTTACGACCTTTAGGCCACCGTTGTTAAGTGAATCAGGTGGTCATTAAGCAAATCTGACTTCCCCCTTTGACTTTTGGGGGTTGAAGTCCACGCCTGCCGGCTGAGGAATTCTGGGAGTCAAAATCCAGACGCCTTAAAATTGCTCCGCTCAAGAAACGCCACCACACAGGTAGTCCTCGAACTTACAACGGTTCGTTTAGTGACTGTTCGAAGTTACAATGGCGTTGAAAAAAAAGGGACTTATGACCAGTTGTCACACTTACGGCCACCACGGTCACGTGACCAAAATTCACCTGCTTGGCAACGGACTCGTATTTACGACGGGGCCCCGGGGGTCATGTGATCGACGAGCAAAGTCAACAGGGGAAGCCAGATTCACTTAACAACCCTGTGTCTCGCTTAACAACTGCAGTGTTCCGCTGAACAACAGTGGCAAGCCAGGTCGTAATATGGGGCAAAACTCATACTTGCTGTATCTCATTTAGCGACGAAAATGTTGGGCTCAATTGTGGTCGTACGTCGAGGACTATCTGTATTTCTAAAATAATAATAATAATAATGATGATGATGATGATGATGATAATGATGATGATAATAATAATAGTAATAATAATAATAATAAATAATAATAGTAATAATAATAATAATTAATAATAATAATAATAATAATAGTAGTAGTAGTAGTAGTAGTAGTAGTAGTTTCTCAGCTCAGATGGGCATAGCCCTGCGTCCGACGTAAGTCCGAGGAGGTGGGTCTCTCTCCGATTTGGTTCTTCTCTCGGCTCCCACCTGGAACGAATCCGGAGCCGAGAGAATGAGGACGGAATCTGACAGCCTTTGATAAGTGGCAGATCCTCGCAATGCTGGCTTCAGTCCCAAACCTAAGATTCCCACGTGGGCTCGGAATAAATCTTTCCCCTTCTCTTCTCCCGGCCAGTTTTTTCCTGGCAGAGAAAGTCCGCTCTTCTGGAATGTCTTCCTCCCTCGTTCCTCCTCGGGTGGCCCGTCAATTGACGGTTTGGTTCAGTCAGCTTCCTCTTCAGAACAGCTCTCCGGCCGGGCCCTTTCTCCCACCTTCCTCCCACGGATGCATCAAGTCCCTCGGCTTCCCAGCACGATCCCCAGAAAGTCAGGGAGGAGGAGGAGGAGGAGGAGGAGGAGGAGGAGGAGGAGGAGGAGAGGAAGAGGAGGAAGGGAGGAGGAGAAGGAAGAGAGGAGAAAGAGGAGGAGGAAGAAAGGAGGAGGAGGAGGAGGAGGAAGAGAAGAGGAGAAAGGGAGGAAGAGAGGAGGAGAATGAGGAAGAAGAGAGGACGAGGAAGAGGAGGAGAAAGGAGGAGGAGGAGAAGGAAGAGAAAGGGAGAAAGAGATAGAGAGGAGGAGGAAGAGAGGAGGAGGAAGAGAAAGGGAGGAGAAGGAGGAGGAAGAGGAGAAATAGAGAAGGAGGAGAAAGAGGAGGAGGAGGAAGAGAGGAGGAAGAAGAGGAAGAGAAAGGGAGAAAGTGAGGAGGAAGAGAAAGTGAGGAGGAGGAGGAGAAGGAGGAGAAAGAGAAGGAGGAAGAGGAGGAGGAGAAAGGGAGGAGAAGGAGGAGGAAGAGGAGAAATAGAGAAGGAGGAGGAAGTGAGGAGGAAGTGAGGAGGAGGAAGAGAAAGGGAGAAGGAGAAAGTGAGGAGGAGGAAGAGAGAAGAAGGAGGAGATAGAGAGGATGAGAAGAAGGAGGAAGAAGAGAAATAGAGGAGGAGGAGGAGGAAGAGGCCCTGTCAGCAATGAGAGGCCAGCCTGTTTTGCATCTTGGAATACAGGTAGTCCTCAACTTACAACAGTTCATTCAGGGACTGTTCAAAGTTACAACGGCACTGGGGAAAAAATAACTTTTTTCACACTTAACGACCATCATAGCATCCCCCCTGGTCACGTGATCAGAATTCAGAGGCTTGGCAAGGGGCTCATATTGATGACGCTTGCAACGTCCCTGGGCGGGGGAGGGGGCACGTGATCCCCTTTGGCGACCTTCCTGATCAGCCAAGTCTATGAGGAAGCCAGCTTCGCTTAACAACGGTGTTACTAATTTCACAGCTTGCGGTGATTCGCTTAAAAAACAAGGCAAGGAAGGTCGTAAAACGGGACCAAACTCCCGTAACAAATGTCTCGCTTAGCCACATAAACAAGAAACTGATCAAGGAGAGAAGCAACCGGGAACTAAGGAGGAATTTCCTGACAGTGAGAACAATTAACCTATGGAACTCCTTGCCTCCAGAAGTTGTGGGTGCTTCATCACTGGAGACTTTTAAGAAAGGACTGGACAGCCACTTGCCTGACATGGTTTCCTTGCTTGAGCAGGGGGCTGGACTAGAAGACCTCCAAGGCCCCTTCCAGCTCTATTCTGATTGATAGACTTTGGACTCCATTGTGGCCGTACGTCGAGGACTGCCTGTGTAGCAGTTTCAACGTTTGGCCGAATCGCCTTTTGGGGCCAATCACAAAGGCACATTCTGGCCCCGCTGGGAGCAAAATCTCCCAGGTAATCCAGGGGTCTTCAAACAGGGGCCCTTTCATGACTCGTGGACTTCAACTCCCAGAATTCCTCAGCCAGCTTGCCTGGCTGAGGAATTCTGGGAGTTGAAGTCCACAAGCAGGAGTCTCCAAACTTGGCCCTTTTGTGACTCGTGGACTTCAACTCCCAGAATTCCTCAGCCAGCTTGCCTGGCTGAGGAATTCTGGGAGTTGAAGTCCACAAGCAGGAGTCTTCAAACTTGGCCCTTTTGTGACTCGTGGACTTCAACTCCCAGAATTCCTCAGCCAGGCACGCTGGCTGAGGAATTCTGGGAGTTGAAGTCCACGAGTCATAAAAGGGCCAGGTTTGAAGGCCCCTGAGGTAAACCTCGGCGTCTGCAGTTCTCAGATAAGCCTCTGTTTTGCTGGCAGAAAAAAGACACATTTAATCCCCTTCATTGGAGGGGGGGGGGAGAAGGATTTTAGTTGGAGGGGGAGCTGAAGATTCAAAATGGAGGGAATGACTGGGGCAAGGAAGGTCACCAAATGGGGCAAAGGTCACAAGAACTGTCTCCCTTAGCAACAGAAATGTTGGGCTCCAGTAGTCAAGGACTACTTATATATTTTCATTTGTTTGGAGGTTTCGAACGGCTGCTGCCTCTGTTCTCTGCCTTCCTTCCTTCCTTCCTTCCTTCCTTCTTTCTCTCCCTCTTTCTCCCTCCCTCCCTCCCTCCCTTCCTCTCTCCCTCACTTCTTTCCATCCATCCTTTCTTTCTTCTCTCTTCCTCCCTCCCTCCTCTTTCCGTTCCTTCTTTCCTTCATCCCTTCCTTCCTTTCTTCTCTCCCTCTTTCTCCCTCCCTCACTTCTTTCCATCCATCCTTCCTTCCTTTTTTCTTCCTCCCTCCTCTTTCTGTCCTTTCCTTCATTCTTCCTCCCTCCCTCCCTTTTTTCCCTTCCTTCCTTCCTTTTCTCTTTCTCCCTCCCTCCCTTCTTCTCTTTCCTCATCCTTCCATCCTTTCTTCTATCTTCCTCCCTCCTCTCTCTGTCCCTTCTTTCCTTCATCATTCCTTCCTTCCTTTCTTCTCTCCCTCTCTTTCTCCGTTCCTTCCTCTCTTCCTCACCTTTCCATCCATCCATCCTTCCTTTCTTTCTTCTCTCTTCCTCCCTTCCTCTCTGTCCCTTCTTTTCTTCATCCCTCCTTCCTTCCTCTCTTCCTCACTTTCTATCCATCCTTCCTTCCTTTCTTCCTCCCTCCCTCCTCTCTCCGTCCCTTTCCTTCATCCTTCCTTTCTTCTCCCTCTTTTTCCCTCCCTTCCTTCTCCCTCACTTCTTTCCATCCATCCTTCCTTCCTTTCTTCTCTCTTCCTTCCCTTCTCTCTCTGTCCCTTCTTTCCTTCATCCTTCCTTCCTCTCCCTCCCTCCCTTTTTTCCTTCCTTCCTTCCTTCTCTCTTCCTCCCTCCCTCCTCTCTCTGTCCCTTCTTTCCTTCACCCTTCCTTCCTCTCTCCCTCCCTCCCTTTTTTCCTTCCTTCTCTCCCTCTCTTTCTCCCTCCTCCCTCCCTTCCTCTCTCCCTCACTTCTTTCCATCCTTCTTTCCTTTCTTCTCTCTTCCTCCCTCCTCTCTCCATCCCTTCTTTCTTTCATCCTTCCTTCCTTCCTTTCTTGTCTCCCTCTTTTTCTCCCCTCCCTCCCTTCCTTCCTCTCTCTCTCACTTTTTTCCATCCATCCATCCTTCCTTCCTTCCTTTCTTCTCTCTTCCTTCCTCCCTCCTCTCTCTGTCCCTTCCTCCCTCCCTCCCTCCCTCCCCAAAATAACGTTGAAGGTGTAACTAATTTAAAAACTGGCAGTGACTCACTTAACAAACGTGGCGAAAAAGCTCGTACAACGGGGCAAAAGACACTTAAGAAGCGTCTCGCTTAATAGCTGAAACGTTGGGCTCAGTTTTGTGTTCGAACCTCGAGGACCTACCAGCACTCACGTCTGGCTTTCGGAAACCCCTGCCAGGTTTTTCCAGAGTGCTGGCACACCCGACCCTTCTTGCAAAAACCAACCAAGGAATTTTGCAAAGTCCTGTTTTATGACCCAGGGCCCTAATCCGTCTCCCCCCCCCGCCCCGCCGTAATCCAAGAAGGCGCCTTTAAGCCCACAAAACTGGCCTGTAAACTTTTTTTTTTTTACGCAAATTCGAGAGCCTCTTCCACATTTAACAACACCTGCCTTCTGTTTAACTTTGGCACCGGTGGATTCTCCCGCCTGGAAAACTTCTCTCTTATTAACCGCAGCAATAAATTTCTTCCCGGAGGCCAAAAAGATTTGACAGCCTATTTGGAAATCCTCGAGTGATTCTTCAACCTTTTACGGTGCCTGGTTCCTGGAGCACTTTTCCCTTTCCAAATATGTATGTGTATATGTATATATATATATACATATGTGTCAAGTGTTTATTTTTTAGATTGCACCCTGTAAACCCAAATATGGGAGGAAGGAATCATTCTTTCCTTTTGCTTGTTTCAGCTCAACCCAGAGCCATCCAGCAAGCACAAATATATATATGTTGTTTAAAATTGTTGACAAAGAAATAAGGGAATTTCTGATATAGCTATTTCGAGTTTCTTAACTCTCTTCAGTCAGACTCACCCTTCTGGGACTGCCCAGGTTCGAATCCCAGAAGGGTGAGTCTGACTGAAGAGAGTTAAGAAACTCGAAATAGCTATATCAGAAATTCCCTTATTTCTTTGTCAACAATTTTAAACAATATATACATATATATATATGTAGGTCTTTGGTTATTTGGGTTTTCTCCCACGTAAAATTGAAAGTGTCTTGGCGACGTTTCGACGAAGTCCCATTCTTCAGGCTGGTGTTTTCAGCTTCATGCTTCTAGGAGCAAAAGATGAGGAATGGGACTTCATCGAAACATCGCCAATTGCTTCTAGAAGCACGAAGCCGAAAACACCAGCCTGAAGATGACGAATGGGACTTCGTTGAAACGTCGCCAAGACACTTCCAATTTTACGCGGGAGAACACCCGAATAACCAAAGACCTACATACAAACACCCGCGAAAACCTCAGAAAACATATATATATGTATATTTTAAAAATCTTGGTACAGTCTGCCACACAAACAAAAGCAAACTTTGCCCCCCCCCCGTGGATTGCAAAAGTGGGGCGCAGAGTGTGTGTGGGGGGGTCTTGCTTGCTTTAAACTGCCCAGAGGATAATTAAGAGATTTTTGCAGCTGTGGCTGGACTCCAGCTTCCATCATTCCCAGCTGGATGGGGCAGGGTGTGTGGAGTCAGAGGTCTTAATGCTTCCCTGGGGTTCCCCCTCCCTCGCTCACAGTTTTTTTTAATGCACCCCCTTTTTTGTGTGCGTGTTCCTGGGAAGACGGGGATGGCCTTTCGTTCCCCAGATAGAAAACAGCTTTTGTATTTTAAATATTTTAAGTATTCTTCAGGACGTTTCCAGATTTTTTTAACGGGCCAACGTTTCCAGATTTTTTTGTTTGAAGGGGACTTCCGCTCCCAGAATTCCTCAACCCGGGTGGCCTTGGCAGAGGATTATGGGAGTGGAAGCCCACCCATCTAGCAGTGTTCATATGGGGAAAGATTCTTCGAAGTCTTTGCTGATGTGCAAAGATTTCATCCTACCTCCTCAGAGGAATTCCATTAAACTCCATGGGGTTTTATTTTTGTACAGGTCATCCTCCAGTTACAACCGTTCCTGCCTGAGCAGGGGGTTGGACTAGATGACCTCCAAGGTCCCTTCCAACTTTACTTTACTATTATTATTATTATTATTATTATTTAGTGACCGTTCAACGTTACAACAGCACCGAAAAAAGTCACCCATGAACAGGTTTTTTTTACACTTACGGCAATGGCAGGCATCCCCATGGGGTTGGCATCTGGCTCCTATTTACGACGGACACAGTGTCCCCAGGGTCATGTGATTCCCTTTTACGACCTTCTGACAAGCAGAGTCAATGGGGGGAGGGGAAGCCAGATTCACTGTTTGTCTGAAATGGTCTAGGCCAGGGGTAGGCAACCTTGGCTCTTTTATGACTCGTGGACTTCAACTCCCAGAATTCCTGAGCCGGCATGGCTCAGCTTGGAAACTCTCCCTTTCCCCTCAGCATGGCTGGCTCAGGAATTCTGGGAGTTGAAGTCCACCAGTCATGAAAGGGCCATAGTTCCCCCGTGCTGGCTCAGGAATTCTGGGAGTTGAAGTCCACAAGTCATGAAGGGGCCATGGTTCCCCCATCCTGGCTGAGGAATTCTGGGAGTTGAGGTCCACAAGTCATAAAAGAGCCAAGGTTGAGGACCCCTGACATAGGGTACGGGTGGGGAACCTTGGCTCTTTTATGACTCGTGGACTTCAACTCCCAGAATTCCTGAGCCAGCCACGCTGAGGGGAATTCTGCTGGCTCAGGAATTCTGGGAGTTCAAGTCCATGAGTCATGTTTATGTTTGTTTATGTTTATTCGCATTTATATGCTGCCCCTCTCCGAAGACCCGGGGCGGCTCACAACAAAAACACAACAACAATTTTAAAATCAACACATTCATACCCCACACAAACACAATCAATTCACAGGCACTGATGGCGGGAGTCATAAAAGCGCCAAGGTTGCCTACCCGTGGTATAGGGTTTCCTGCCTGAGCAGAGGGCTAGACTAGATGATCTCCAAGGTCCCTTCCAACATCGTCGTCATCATCATCATCATCATCATCATCATCATTATTATTATTATTATTATTATTATTATTATTATTATTATTATTATTATTGATCATCGCACAGTCAGCCAGATGTTCAGACTGGATTTGGCCTTTTTGTCTACTTATCGAGTCCTTCCCAAGGAACTGGGAGAGGCAGATGTGGATGTTTGATGGTGTTACAGATATCGTCACAAGATGGAAGCGGTTCCTAGTAAGGCTGCCTTTTGCAATTGACTAATGGCGAATTTGTCAATGCCGATGATGGTGTTCAAGTGGTGCTCCAGGTGTTTTGGGATTGCACCCAAGGCGCCTATTGCTATTGGTACTACGCTTGCTTGCTTTTGCCCCAGTCTTTCTATTTCTATTTGCAGGTCTTTGTATTTTGTGATCTTCTCCAGTTCTTTCTCGTCTATTCTGCTGTCTCCGGGCACTGCCACGTCCACCATCCAGACTTTTTTGTCTTTCTTATCCACAACTGTTAAGTCCGGGGTGTTATGCTGCAGGTGCTTGTCTGTTTGAATTCTGAAGTCCCAGAGCAGCTTAATTTTATCATTTTCTATGACTTTCTCTATTTGAAGATCCCACCAGTTTTTGCTTACAGGCAAATGATATTTCTTGCAGATCTTCCAATGCACCCTTGTTGCTACTTTGTCATGCCGCTGTTTGTACTCAGTCTGTGCGATCTTCTTGCAGCAGCTTACCAGGTGGTCCACTGTTTCTTCAGCTTCTTTACCTAGGCGACACTTACTGTCTGTTACTGTCTTCTCAATTTTGACTTCTTCTTCTTCTTCTTCTTCTTCTTCTTCTTCTTATTATTATTATTATTATTATTATTATTATTATTATTATTATTATTATTCTTATTATTATTATTATTATTATTATTATCATCATCATCATCATCATTATTAAACAACCGTGAGACTAACTTAACAACTGCAGCGATTCACTTCACAACTTTGGCAAGGAAGGTTGTAAAATGGAGCAAAATTCACTTAACAACAGAAATTTGGGGATCAATTGTGGTCGTAGCTGGACCCGTATTGCCAAACCTGATTGGTTACGGTGATGGTTACAGGTCTGGCTGCTTTTTCGGTGCCCTGGTTTAGCAAAAATGGGCTTTAGGGGACTTTTAGCAGGATCTCCCAGAGGGGGGAAATCTCCCAGAATCCCCCAGCCAAGCATGCTTTAAGATGGGTGGATTTAATCTCCCAGAATCCCCCAGCCAAGCATGCTTTAAGATGGGTGGATTTAATCTCCCAGAATCCCCCAGCCAAGCATGCTTTAAGATGGGTGGATTTAATCTCCCAGAATCCCCCAGCCAAGCATGCTTTAAGATGGGTGGATTTAATCTCCCAGAATCCCCCAGCCAGCATGCTTTAAGATGGGTGGATTTAATCTCGCAGAATCCCCCAGCCAGCATGCTTTAAGATGGGTGGATTTAATCTCCCAGAATCCCCCAGCCAAGCATGCTTTAAAATGGGTGGATTTAATCTCCCAGAATCCCCCAGCCAAGCATGCTTTAAGATGGGTGGATTTAATCTCGCAGAATCCCCCAGCCAAGCATGCTTTAAGATAGTTGGACTTCAACTCCCAGAATTCCCCATCCAGCATGCTTTAATTTGGGTGGACTTTCAACTCCCAGAATTCCCCAGCCAGCAAGATGTCTGAGGAATTCTGGGAACTGAAGTCCCTCAATCTCATCCAGGTCTGAGCAATGCCGGGTCAGGGAAAAAGTCAACCTAAGGAAGTCAGGCGGGTTTGAGCAACGTAGGTGGGCAAAGTTCTAACCACCAACAAACCACGTTTCCTGCCTGGATAGAAACCGACCAAGCTGGAAAGAGAGGAAGTGAGTCATCTGAGGCCAGAAACTGGCCCTTGCAGTGAGGCTGGTGGAGGAGGAAGGCCTAAGTTAAGTTGCTGATTTGCACCACCGCCTAGAACATGGGAGGGAACAGGCACAAAACACGGCTCGGAGTAATAATGCAAATATTATGGCTCAATTATAATCATTGGATCATTTGGCAACCAGGCCCTAATTTAGCTGCTAGGGAAGAACACGGAGACATTATTTTGGAGGGGCGGCCTCGGAGATTACAGTACGCGCACTCTCCTTGTGCAGTCGCCCGAAGGATGCAAAAAAATTATTTTATTAGTATTATTACGGTTCCTCCCAACGGTCGGCCAGATGTTCAGAGCGGATCTGGCGTTTTTGTCCAGTCCTTTCCAAAGACCTGGGAGAGGCAGATGTGGTTGTTTAAATACTATGAAAGGTATTTATTTAATATTCCCTTTCCCGCCATCCAGTCAGGGCTGAAGAAGCTTCTTGTAGGAGAAGCGAAACATCTGCAAGGGAAAAACAAAGGAAGTGAGCTGATTGTGTTTGTATGTTGTATGAATGCAATTAATTTTTAAATTTTTTTATTGTATTGTTGTTGTAAGCCGCCCTGGGCCCTAGGAGAAGGATAAATAAGTAAGTAAGTAAGTAAGTAAGTAAGTAAGTAAGTAAGTAAGTAAGTAAGTAAGTAAGTAAGTAAATAAATAAATAAGTCCCGTTGCCTCCTGAAAAAGCATCTTCGGGACGAGATTCAAAATATTCTTGCAGAGTGGAAGCTGTTCCCAGCCTTTTGCAATTGACCGAGGGGGATTTTGGTGTTGAAGGAATGCTCCAGGTGTTTCGGGATCGTGCCCAAAGCGCCTATCCCTGTTGCTCCCACCTTTGCTTTCTTCGTCATTTTACCTCTGTTTGCAGGTCTTTGTATTTTGAATTCCGCAGTATTTTTTTCTTCTCTTCGGCCGTCTCCTGGATCAGTCACGTTCTTGTTTTCTTGTTCGTCACAGAGACAGCCAGACCCTCAAACTGGACCTGGCACTTTTTATCCAGCTCTCAAGTCCTGCCCAAGGACCTGGGATGGGCAGATGTGGATGTGTGATCATATTAAAGACATCGTCGCAGGCTACGTGACCTGTTTCGCGTCAAGCTGCCTTTGGCAATTGACCGATGGGCGTTTTTGGTCAATGCCAGTGGTGTTCAAAATGGTGCTCCGGTTATTATTGTAGAGAAGAGCCGGGGTGGCACAGTGGTTAGAATGCAGTATTGCAAGGTAGCTCTGCCCAGCCGTTCGATCCTGACCGGTTCAAGGTTGACTCAGCTTTCCGTCCTTCCGAGGTCGGTAAAATGAGGACCCAGATTGTTGGGGGGGCAGTGGGCTGACTGTAAATCGGTTAGAGAAGGCTGTAAAACACAGTAAAGCAGTATATAGGTCTAAGCGCTATTGCTAACTATCATCTATCTCTCATCTATCTATCTGTCTATACCAGCGGTTCTCAACCTGTGGGTCGCGACCCCATTTCGGGTCGAACGACGATTTCACGGGGGTCGCCAAACACCGCAGTCCGCCATTTGTTGTTTTTTTATTTTTGGTCGGCCATTTTTTTTGGTCGGACATTTTTTTCCCCTTTGCGATGCGGGCCGTCGCGCCGTGCCACGCATGCGCGATGCATTTTTTTTTTTGGTCAGCCATTTTTCTGGGGGGTCGGCCATTTTTCCCGCTTTGCGATGAGCCCCGTCACGCCGTGCATGCGCGATGCGCCCCATCACGCCACACATGCACGATGCGGGCCGGGGTCGCACCCAGGAAAAGGTTGAGAACCGCTGGTCTATACATCCATCTATCCCTCTCTCTCTCTCTCTCTCTCTCTCTCTCTCTCTCTCTCTCTCTCTCTCTCTCTCTCTCTCTCTCTCTCTCTCTCTCTCTCTCTCTCTCTCTCTCTCTCTCTCTCTCTCTCTCTCTCAAGAGCTCTGGTGGCGCACTGGTTAGTATACAGTATTGCAGGCTGACTCTGCTCTCTGCCGTCAGTTCGATCCTGACTGGCTCAAGGTTGACTCATCCTTCCGCCTTCCGAGTTTGGTAAAATGAGGACCCAGATTGTTGGGCGGGAGCGCAATAGGTTGACTCTGTAAACTGCTTAGAGAGGATTGTAAAACAATGTGAAGTGGTATATAAGTCTAAGTACTATTGCTATTGTCCTTCCTTCCTTCCTTCCTTCCTTCCTTCCTTCCTTTCTTCTTTCTCTTTCTTTCTTTCCTTCCTTTCCTTCTTTCCTTCTTTCTTTCATTCTTTCTCTGTCTTTCTCTCTCTCTCTTTCCTTCCTTCCTTCCTTCTTTCTCTTTCTTTCCTTCCTTCCTTCCTTCCTTCTTTCTTTCTTTCTTTCTTTCTCTCTTTTTCTTTCTCTCTCTCTCTCTCTTCTTCCTTCCTTCCTTCCTTCCTTCCTTCTTTCTTTCTTTCTTTCTCTCTTTCTCTTTCTCTTTCTCTCTCTCTCTCTCTATCTCTCCCTCCCTCTCTCTTTCTCTCTGTCTCCTGACTGCTGTTGGGCCTTCCTTTGAAGAACTGGAGGTAGTGAAAGCGTTCCACCGTCCCCTTTCTGCCTGGAGGGGGGGGAGAGCCGAAGGGTGGTAAAAGGCGCAGGGCTCCCTTGCGCTGTTTATCTATCGCCAGCCAACACATCTGTGCAGTGTCGAGACATCTGGCAGCAGCAGCCGAAGGAAGGAAGGGCCCACACGGTGCATTCTAAACAGCCGCCCCCTTTACTTTACTTTACTTTATTTTGACTTATATGCCGCCCTTCTCCTCAGACTCAGGGCGGCTCACAGCAAATAATACAAGTACAAAATATAAATTAGTTAAAATAATAATATACAATATAAAAAACAATAAAACTATACCCACTCATACAACATACAGTCCCAATCAAAGGCCCAGGGGCACTTAGACAGGAAGTGAATGGATTTAAGGGAAAGGAGAAAAAAAATACAACTTCCTCCGTGCCAGTAAACCCAAATGGAAAGGAGAACAAGGGAGAACATCCAGAGAGTCACAACCTCCCTGGCAGAGGGCTCCACTTCAGGTAGTCCTCGACTTACGGCTGGTTGCTTAGCAACCGTTTGAAGTTCGGACAGACCTTAAGTTGGGCGGAAAGTTATTATTATTATTATTTGGACTTATATGCCGCTCCTCTCCGAAGACTCAGAGCGGCTTACAACATATATAAAACATCAATCACAATCTAAGTCCAAATCAAAAGAGTATTTTTTTTAAAAAAAGTGACTTATGACCTGGATTCAAAGTCCTGGTGGTCGTTTTATGGCCGTGAACTCTTTTTATGACGGTGTGGCTGCAAGTCAGCATTTTGGGCCAAACCACACCTACAGGGAACCACCAGTTCGCTTTAACCACTGGAGCATTCACTTAACGACCGCTGTGAAAACGTTGCGGCATTGGGTCAGTCGCATGACTTGACCTGCTTTATGACCGCGATGGGCGGGTTCCGTCGAAATTGTAACACCGGGTCGAAGTAGACCAGGATGTATAAACGGTTCGTTTAGGGCAGCGGTTCTCAACCTTTTTCAGGCCGAGACCCCACATGCGCAGCGCGCACGCGACGGCCCAAACCATGCATGCACGGCACAACGGCCCGAATCACGCATGTGTGGCGCACGCGCGACGGCCCGAACTGCGCATGCATGGCGCGACAGGCCAAATTGCGCATGCGCGGCGTGCGACAGCCCAAACCGCGCACGCGTGGTGTGACGAACCGAATCGCGCATGCGCGGTGTGACGGGCCAAATTGCGCATGCGTGGCACGCGTGCAATGGCCCGAACCGTGCATGCACGGCGTGATGGGCTGAATTGCGCATGCACGGTGTGCGGCAGCCCAAACCGCGCATGCGCAGCATGACAGACCGAATTGCGCATGCGCGGTGCGCATGCAATGGCCCGAACTGCGCATGCACGGCGCGACAGGCCGAATTGCGCATGCGCGGCGTGCAACAGCCCAAACCATGCATGCGTGGTATGACGGACCGAATCGCGCATGCGCGGTGTGACGGGCCGAATTGCGCATGCGTGGCGCGCGCGCAATGGCCCGAACCGTGCATGCACGGCGTGATGGGCTGAATTGCGCATGCGCGGTGTGCGGCAGCCCAAACCGCGCATGCGCAGCATGACAGACCGAATTGCGCATGCGCGGTGCGCATGCAATGGCCCGAACTGCGCATGCACGGCGCGACAGGCCGAATTGCGCATGCGCGGCGTGCAACAGCCCAAACCATGCATGCGTGGTATGACGGACCGAATCGCGCATGCGCGGTGTGACGGGCCGAATTGCGCATGCGTGGCGCGCGCGCAATGGCCCGAACCGTGCATGCACGGCGTGATGGGCTGAATTGCGCATGCGCGGTGTGCGGCAGCCCAAACCGTGCATGCGCAGCATGACAGACCGAATTGCGCATGCGCGGTGCGCGCGCAATGGGCTGAACCGTGCATGCATGGCACGACGGGCTGAACCGCGCATGCGCGGCGCGCGCGCGATGGCCGAGGGGAAATGGGGCGGTGAAATGGAGGAAAAAAAATGGGGGAAAAACAAATGGCGGACTGACGTGTTTGGCGACCCCCGTGAAACGGTCGTTCGACCCCAAATGGGGTCGCGACCCACAGGTTGAGAACCGCTGGTTTAGGGACCGTTCCACGTTACGGCAGCACTGAAAACTCACACTTGCGACTGTTGCAGCATTTCCCCCCCCCCAAGGGTCACGTGATCAAAATTCAGACGCTTGGCAACTGACACATATTTATGATGGTCGCAGTGTCCCCTTTTGCGACCTCCCGACAAACAAGTCAACGGGGGGAAGCCCCTTCCCAACTGTGTTATTAACCAACTGCAGTGATCCTCTTAACAACGGTGACCAGAAAGGTCGTAAAACGGAGCCAAACTCCCTTAACAAGCTTAGCAAAGGAAATAGTGAGCTCAATTGTGGTCGTAAGTCGAGGACTGCCGGTAGGTGCATGCCCTCCTCTCCTCCATTGCACCGTGAACTCAGAGAGTTCTCCCCGTTTGTTTCATCCATTTACATTAATATTAAGCTGTTTGACCAGGTTGCCCCTTTTGACTGCTCAAATCACATCCTGGCTCCCACAAAGAAATCCAGACTCCATTCGACACTCCCAAATGAGGTCTTTGACCCCTGAACAAGCCATTATCCAAAGCTCCCTGACCCCCTGGATGCGTCCAGATTATCCTCTTGGGATTCATTGCCCTCCCTTCCCCAGGCTAAAGTCAACCTCTTCTCCAAAGTGCCTGAAGGCAGGAGAAGAAGCAACGGATGGAAACTCACCAAGGAGAGAAGCAACCTGGAACTAAGGAGAAACTTCCTGACAGTGAGAACAATTAGCCAGTGGAACAACCTGCCTCCAGAAGCGGTGGATGCTCCAACACTGGAAGTTTTTCATAAGAGACTGGACAGCCATTTGTCCGAAATGGTATAGGGCAGGGGTTCTCAACCTTGGCAACTTTAAGACTTGTGGACTTCAACTCCCAGAATTCCTCAGCCAGCAAAGCTGGCTGAGGAATTCTGGGAGTTGAAGTCCACAAGTCTTAAAGTTGCCAAGGTTGAGAACCCCTGATATAGGGTTTCCTGCTTGGACTAGATGACCTCCAAGATCCCTTCCAACTGTTATTTCCTTTCCTCTTTCTCTTTCCTCCAATATTTGAGGGACTGCCCCAAAGAAGAGGGAGTCCAGCTATTCTCCAAAGTGCCTGAAGGCAGGAAGTTCTTAAGAAGAGACTGGACAGCCATTTGTCCGAAATGGTATAGAGTTTCCTGCCTGAGCATCAGGGGGTTGGACTAGATGACCTCCATGGTCCCTTCCAACTGTTATTCCCTTTCCTTTCCTTTGCTCTTTCCCTTTCTCTTTCCTCCAATATTTGAGGGGGTGCCACAAAGAAGAGAGGGGTCCCCCTAGTCTCCAAAGCGCCCAAAGGCAGGACAAGAAGCAATGGATGGGAACTCATCAAAGAGAGAAGCAACCTAGAACTAAGGAGAAACTTCCTGACAGTGAGAACAATTGACCAGAAGTTGTGGGTGCTTCACAACTGAACGTTTTTAAGAAGAGACTGGCCAACCATTTGTCTGAAATGCTAGAGCAGTGGTTCTCAACCTTTTTAATGCCGCGACCCCCAACCGGTTGTAAGTCGAGGACTACCTGTATTTCCTTGCCCGGGAGCGCCACACATGCATGGTGCCGCCCCCTGCGCCGGCCGAGGCGTAGCTGGCAAGGGGCAGCGACGACGCAGGGCGACCACCGGCTGGGCAACCAGCTGGCCCAGCCCAAGGGAGGTAAGGCACCCGCCGGGCCCCACGCGCGCCAGCAACCCTCCCTGCGCCCGCCGGCCTCCCCCCTCCCACCCCTGGCCCTCTTTTACTTACATTTGTAGTAGTTGCTCAGCAGGGAGGGGTGGAAACTTCCGGAGAGCTCGCCTTCGCTGCAG
>JARGCV010001480.1:22500-37718 GCA_034064705.1 Bothrops alternatus | reverse complement strand
ATCCATCCATCCATCCATCCATCCATCCATCCATCCATCTATTATCTATCATCTATCTATCTATCTATCTATCTGTCTGTCTGTCTGTCTGTCTTCTGTCTGTCTGTTCTATCTATCTATCTATCTATCTATCTATCCATCCCAACCATCCATCATCTATCTATCTGTCTGTCTGTCTGTCTGTCTATCATCTATCTATCTATCTATCTATCTATCTATCTATCTATCTATCTATCTATCTATCTATCTATCTATCTATCTATCTATCTATCTATCCAGTGGTGGGATTCAAATATGTGAACAACCGGTTCTGGGTGTGGATGCCACTTCCAGAATTCCATTCTGGTCCTGGGCAAGAAAAAATTAGCTACCGGTTCTGCCAAAGTGGTGCGAACTGGCTGAATCCCACCACTGTATCTATCCTAGGAAATATTTCTTTTCAGCGTCTTCAAAAGATTTAAGCAAGAAGAAAACCAGGAGGCAGCAGATCACTAGAGATATTATTGTACCATAAAAAGCAGAATGTTTCTATGCACCCCATGGCTACCTAGTGAATAAATGGATAGATAAACATTTTGCAAATCTTTTGCTGAAATTCTTTTTGCCTTTGGGATTAACTTGGGGGAATCTAAGTCAAATTCATTTCAAGGAAACAGGGAAGAATTATTCCCCCCCCACAAATCCTCCATTGCACTAGGGTGTTGTTGTTCTCAGTAAATAATTTTTGATCATCTCTGTAGGGTTGTTGATGTAGCTGATAAAATTAGAGCATCAATTCACTTAATTTTTTTTTTCAAGTCTAAAACAATTGATCCTGAAACTAATTAAAAAACGCACTGTTAAAATCTTTGCAGTCTTCGATTTCAAAGTCTGTTTTGAACAAGAAAAAAGAACTTAAAATAGTTTTGAAAATTTAACGGAGATTGAACTGGATGGATATCATTTCAAAAGTGATTTTTTTCCTACATTTTCCCTAGAATTATATTATTTATTTATTTGTTTGTTTCGATTTCTGTTATGGCTTTGAAAGAAAATTTGTCTTGTAGACTGTAGCTCACCTGGTAACAAACATGCAAAACTCAATCAGAAACTCACAGAAATAACCCTGACTTACATCCTTTCATTTAGTACCATTCAAAGCTGGATGACACTGGAAAAAAAAAATTGACTTGCAACTGATCCTCACACTTATGAACATTTTAGCATCCCCATAGTCACAGTCATATGATCACTATAAGGAGAAACTTCTTAACAGTGAGGACAATGAACTAGTGGAACAACTTACCTCCAGAGCGGTGAATGCTCCAACACTGGGTTTTTTTTAAAGAAGCGATTGGACAACCATTTGTCTGAAATGGTATTGGGTTTCCTGTTTGAGCAGAAGGTTGGACTAGAAGACCTCCAAGGTCCCTTCCAGTTCTATTTTGATTGATTTAAAAGGCATAGAGTCTCCACAGTGTTTCTCAGCCTTGACAATTTTAAGGCATGTGGACTTCAACTCCCAGAATTCCACAGCCAGCATTGCTGGCTGTGGAATTCTGGGAGTTGAAGTCCACATACCTTAAAATTGTCAAGGTTGAGAAACACTGGGCTAGAAGATCTCCAAGGTCCCTTCCAGATCTATTCTGATTGATTGATTGATTGATTGATTGAAATGTCATAGGTTCTCCTGCTTGAGCAGGGAGTTGGACTAGACCATCTCCAAGGTCCCTTCCAGCTCTATTTTGATTAATTGAATGATTGATTGAAATAGTATATAGTGTCTTCTGCTTGAATAGGGAGTTTGACTAGAAGACATTCAAGGTCCCTTCCAGTTCTATTCTAATTGATTGATTGATTGATTGATTGATTGAAATACTATATGGGGTCTTCTGCTTGAGCAGGGAGTTGTATTAGAAGACATTCAAGGTCCCTTCCAGCCCTACTATGATTGATCATCCAAATGCAGGCACCAGACAAGCAGCATGCATTTATGATGAGTGCAGTGTCCAGATCACCATCTGCAACTTTAATAGGTTACTTCCCATACAGAAAGTCAATGGGAAAAGCTGGATTCATTTAACAACACCTGACTCAGCTAATAGCTGCAATTATTAACTTAACAACTATGGAACGAGTCATGGCTAACTTAGGGGCTTCTTTGCTTAGCCAGGGAAATTTGAGTCCCATTTGTTTTGTTTGTTTGTAAGTTTGAGGACTGCTGGTATTTCTGACAAAAAGATTTGAGCACAGAGGAATTGCTGGTTTCAAGAGCAGTTAGGAGAATGTGCAACTGAACTAGACTAGTCTAGTCTAGTCTAGTCTAGTCTAGTCTAGTCTAGAATAGAATAGAATAGAATAGAATAGAATAGAATAGAATAGAATAGAATAGAATAGAATAGAATAGAATAGAATAGAAAATAGAATAGAATAGAATAGAATAGAATAGAATAGAATAGAACAGAATAGAATAGAATAGAATAGAAAGAATAGAATAGAATAGAATGTAGAATAGAATAGAATAGAAAATAGAATAGAATAGAATAGAATAGAATAGAATAGAATAGAATAGAATAGAATAGAATGTAGAATAGAATAGAATAGAAAATGGAATAGAATAGAAAATAGAATAGAATAGAATAGAATAGAATGTAGAATGTAGAATGTAGAATGTAATAGAATAGAATAGAAAATAGAATAGAATGTAGAATGTAATAGAATAGAAAATAGAATAGAATAGAAAATAGAATAGAATAGAAAATAGAATAGAAAATAGAACAGAATAGAAAATAGAACAGAATAGAATAGAATAGAATAGAAAATAGAATAGAATAGAAAATAGAATAGAAAAATAGAACAGAATAGAAAATAGAATAGAATAGAATAGAATAGAATAGAATAGAATAGAAAATAGAACAGAATAGAGAATAGAACAGAATAGAATAGAATAGAATAGAATAGAATAGAATAGAAAATAGAACAGAATAGAAAATAGAACAGAATAGAATAGAATAGAAAATAGAACAGAATAGAGAATAGAATAGAATAGAAAATAGAATAGAATAGAACAGAACAGAATAGAAGAGAAGAGAACAGAATAGAATACCACATACTTCTGATCTCTCAAGTAATTCTGAAAGAATGAAACCTGTTGAAGAAACCCAAAGAACAGCCCAAGAAATGGAAGAATCCTCTGAATATGATGGATATGATTAAAGGTTAGGGTTAGGACTACCACTGAACCCAATGTTTCTGCTGCTAAAGGAAATAGTTGCTAAGTGAGTTTTAACCCATTTTACAGCCTTTCTTGCCAAAGCTGTTCACTGAATCACTGCAGCGGTTAAGTTGGCAACCCAGTTGTTAAGCAAATCAGGCTGACACAAAGGAGAAGATGGCATCAATCTATTCTCCAAAGCACCTGAAGGCAGGACAAGAAACTATGGATGGAAACTAACCAAGGAGAGAAGCAACCTAGAACTAAGGAGAAACTTCCTGACAGTGAGAACAATTAACCAGTGGAACAGCTTGCCTCCAGAAATCGTGGGTACTCTTATCACTGGAGATTTTTATTTGTCTGAAATGGTCTAGGTCCTTCTGCTTGAGCAGGGGGCTGGACTAGAAGACCTCCAAGGTCCCTTCCACTTCACTTCACTTCTCTTCTCTTCTCTCTCTCTCTCTTCTCTTCTCTTCTCTTCTCTTCTCTTCTCTTCTCTTCTCTTCTCTTCTCTTCTCTTCTCTTCTCTTCTCTTCTCTTCTCTTCTCTTCTCTTCTCTTCTCTTCTCTTCTCTTCTCTTCTCCTCTCCTCTCCTCTCCTCTCCTCTCCTCTCCTCTCCTCTCTTCTCTTCTCTTCTCTTCTCTTCCCCATTGACTTTGCTTGTCAGAAGCTTGCAAAAAGGATCACATATACCCTGGGACACTGCTTGAGCGGGGGTGGACTTGAAGATCCCCAAGGTCTCTTCCAACTCTATTGTTCTGTTATCTTTCAAGTAACCATCTACGGTGTAGAGTCAGCCTCCATTCTTGCCTTCCAAAATAAGCATGCAGGCTAAGTCTTCATACTTTGATCTTCCTTCTCTGAAGACCCCCTTCTGTTCTCTCTTGGCAGTGTTCCTCTTTTTCTTTTTCTGAGCTTAACTATTCTGCTGCTTCATTCCTCTCCTCCTGAACCCCATCCTTGATCAGTGAGGCAACAAAGGGGACCTTTCTATGGAACAGATTCCACAGCCAAGAGGAGAGAGAGATTGATGTCCCTGCACCGGAAGCTTTTTGGCCAGCGAAATGCTTGGCAAAAGGATAAGCCCGAAGTAGCAGCTGGTCTCATCACTTAGCAGAAAACCTCATTTTCTGCAAACATTTTGGGGGCGATAATGGACTCCCTTTATTGCTGTGATTAGGCAGCAAATTATTCCATTACACTGGAGTTATATTATTATTATTTATGATTTTTTTACCAAGTGCCAACTCAGCTGCTCATGTGGAAAGGAGAAGGAGTCCCCGTGCTTTCATATATATGAAAAGGTTTTACCAGCAATCTGGCGCAATGAGATGAGGATCGAGGGAATTTGGCAGACGCTAAATCAGAAATTTGGAAAGGACGACTTTAGGATCTTGCAGGATGACAGCACCCCCCTCCCCCAGAGAGAGAAATATTTTGGGGAATATTAAAAAGCAGGATATTATGTTTCCCAAAGGAATACAGTCATGGAGAAAGAAAATCTTAAAAGACAGAAACCAGCCCCAGAAGCCACCCCCCTCTCTGCCCCAAGCAGAAACCAGCTCTGTAGAAACGCAGATTTGGCAAATCATTCAGAAGATTAGGGTCAGGGAAGCTTGGAGCTGATGGATTAGAAAGAGAAAGACCCTGAAATCTACATCAATTACCCAAGCTCCAAGCTCAGGAAACATGGCCTTTAGGACATCATAGGATTAACCCACCAATATCAAAAGGACACATTCAATTCAACGGTGAAAAAAGTAAGGTTCTACATTTAGGCAAGAAAAACCAAATGTACAGGTATAGTATACAGGGGGTAACTTGCTCAATAGTAGCAACTGTGAGAGGGATCTCAGAGTCTAGTGGACAATCATTTAAAAAGGATCCAGCAGTGTGCTGCAGCTGCCAAAAAAATCCAACACAGTGCTCGACTGCATTAATAGAGGGATAGAATCAAGATCACGTGAACTGTTAATACCACTTTACAAGGCCTTGGTAAGGCCACACTTGGCATCCAGTTTTGGTCACCACGATGTAAAAAAGATATTGAGATTCTAGAAAGAGTACAGAGAAGAGCAACAAGGATGATTAAGGGATTGGAGGCTAAACATATAAGGAACGGTTGCTGGAATTGGGTATGTCTAGTTTAATGAAGAGAAGGACGAGGGGGGACATGATAGCAGTGTTCCAATATCTCAGGAGCTGACGCAAAGAAGAGGGAGTCAAGCTATTCTCCAAAGCCCCTGAAGGCAGGACCAGAAGCAATGGACTGAAACTAACCAAGGAGAGAAGCAACCTAGAACTAAGGAGAACTTCCTGACAGTTAGAACAGTGAACCAGTGGAACAACCTGACTCCAGAAGCGGTGAATGCTCCAACACTGGAAGTTTTTAAGAAGAGACTGGACAGCCATTTATCCAAAATGGTATAGGGTTTCCTGCCTGAGCAGTGGGTTGGATTAGATGCCCTCCAAGGTCCCTTCCAACTTTACCATTATTATTATTATTATTATTATTATTATTATTATTATTATTATTATTATTATTATTATTATCATTATCATCATCATCATCATCATCATCATCATCATTATCATAGCTCAGGTCAAAGTTCATGCCACAGGAACAGGAAACAACCTCAAACACAAAAGCCCAAGAGATATAAAAACCCACCACACTCCCTGCTACATGTGGTCAGTTTTCCCAGAGCTGTCTTTCTGTCTGAATCTGCTCTTCAGTAAACTCCAACCTTCTTTCAAAAGCAGTCTCCATTTTGTTTATTCCCGGCTTGGACTGGACCCTGATGAAGATGATTTTTCATTCAACAATCTAATGGAGAAACAAGAATGTAAGATACAGGTATGCCACAAAACTGCTCTGCGTGCTGTGCACGTCTTTAAAAACAGAAACAGAAAAGTGGAAAAGAATAATAATTCTTGACCATTTAAAGATTAAAGTGAACCGTCTTTCAGTTCAGATTAACTTGGCAGGGCAAGTTTTATATCCAGGCTTCCGGTTTACCATGTTAATCTGATATTTTGGAATTTAATCCTTTGAACTTCATGTATTTTGGAGATAAATGCTCTGCAAGATGTGGGCGCTCTGCTTCCTTGCTATTTATGTCTTTTAGAGGATGATTAGGCAGAGAATTCAAATGTCAAAACGTCAGAATTTGAATTTTGGAATGGAGAAGCTCTTATTTACCTTGCAGGCTATTTTAGCTCCTATATCATAAAATTACTCTGGATTAAAATTCATTTCAATTTATTTATTTATTTATTGCCTACAGCATTTTCTGTGCATCCCATCCAATAAGTTCAGACTTTTAAGTATTTCTTTCATTTTCACCCATTTCTTCTTCTTCTTCTTCTTCTTCTTCTTCTTCTTCTTCTTCTTCTTCTTCTTCTTCTTCTTCTTCTTCTTCTTCTTCTTCTTCTTCTTCTTCTTCTTCTTCTTCTTCTTCTTCTTCCTTCTTCTTCTTCTTCTTCTTCTTCTCTTCTTCTTCTTCTTCTTCTTCTTCTTCTTCTTCTTCTTCTTCTTCTCTTCTTCTTCTTCTTCTTCTTCCCCGTCTTCTCCAATAATGTAAAAAAAAGTTACGGGCCAGGTATCGACAGAAAATCCAAAGATGGAGAAAAATTCTGCATCTTGTAAAGATATTTCTTTTAATAGTAATAACAATAACAACAACAACAACAACAACAACAACAATAATAATAATAATAATAATAATATAATAATAATAATAATAATAAGTCTTAGAGCTAGTTATATATAACTACGGTATTATACCAGAGTAGTAACAGAATTCGGCTACAGATTTATTTACGTGATTATGTAAATCAAGGTTTGAACAACTAGAAAGACACTGAAAGAAACTTAAACTAAGTGCAAACCCAGTCTTGAAACTGAGAATATAGGAGATTTTGTTGCGGTGAATATCATACCAAGAAAAAAGGTGGGGGGAGAGAGTTGATTCTATAAATCTGTAATAACGTTGGTATAGCCGCTCCGAGTATCCGGAGAGGAGCGGCATGCAAGCCCGAATAAAATAAATAAATAAATAAATATTATTGTGCTATTATTTATTAACATTATATGATGATAAATCGTAGCAGACTATCTTTCTATTGTTGCTGTTTTTCTAATGGAAGCAAGTAAAGTTCTTGCTTGCTTGTACCCAACATTTGACATTTTTCCTTAGAGGTGCTACAAAAGAAACACCTTTTTAAAGTCTTACCCCAGTAGGGTGAGACATACAAACTTTTTAAACTTTTATTTTAAAGACTGTAGGCGCTAAAAGAGATCCCATTTTTGGGAGATACAATATGGTATCTGAGAGTTGATTCCCCTAAAGAGAAAGAGTCAGTTCTTTTCCACAGCAAGATTTAGGGAAACATTTTCTAGTTCTGAAAAGTAAATGACTTCCTTCCTTCCTTCCTTCCTTCCTTCCTTCCTTCCTTCCTTCCTTCCTTCCTTCCTTCCTTCCTTCCTTCCTGCCTTCCTTCCTTCCTTCCTTCCTTCCTTCCCTCCATCCATTTCCTTCCTTCCTCCCTCCCTTCCTTTTCTTCCTCCCTTCCTTCCCTCCATCCTCTTCCTTCCTTCCTTCCTTCCTTCCTTCCTTCCTTCCTTCCTTCCTTCCTTCCTTCCTTCCTTCCTTTTCCTCCCTTCCTTCCTTCCCTCCATCCTCTTCCTTCCTTCCTTCCTTCCTTCCTCCCTCCCTCCCTCCTCCCTCCCTCCCTCATTCAATGTATTATGCAGAGAAACCCTGAGAGTTTTTTACTTCTGCCCCAAATATCCAAATGTATTTTTTTGGGGGGGGGGCGGGGAATGATTAGATAGCTTTACTGCCTAGAAAATGCCAGAATTTTTTTTTCTTCTTCTTCTTTCCCCTGGAAGGGGAAAAAATATCACACCATATGCCGTGTTTAAAATAAAACAGAACGAAATAAATACAAATGCAAATCAGTCCTCTATCGTCCTGTCTGGAAACTTTACAGACTTTGATTGACTTGCCCTGGGTCAAACTGAACATCTGGGGAAGAAACCCAAACCTTGGATGTCATTTTGTATCCTTGAATACTCAAATGGCTGAGCATTTGGAACTGGCCGAGGTGAAATGAACACATCAGGGGGTGGCAGAGGAAAGGCTGGCAATTTTAGTGTTCCCTCCAGGGAGGATTAGAAGATGTGGCTGAAAATGTTGGCACATCCCCAAGTTAACAACTATGTAAGAGGAGAGAGAGAGAGAGAGAGAGAGAGAGAGAGAGAGAGAGAGAGAGAGAGAGAGAGAGAGAGAGAGAGAGAGAGAGACTGGAAAATATTGCCTAGCCGAGTGCTGGTTTTTGAGTGGGTTACACAATCAGATCACTACATTCCTGCTCTTTGCACAGCGTGAAAAGTGGCATGCGGGTAAGAGATTTACCTGTTGGACTGAATACAGAATACAGAATAATGGAGCTGGGAGGGACCTCAGAGGTCTTCTAGTCTGCTCCCCTGTTCAAGCAGGAGACTGTATGCCAATTCCAGACAACTGGTTGTCCAGTCTCTTCTTGAAAGCCTCCAGTGAGGGAGGACCCACAACTATGGAAGGCAAGTTGTTCCAGTGATTTGCTGTTCTCACTGTTAGGAAGTTTCTTCTTAGTTCTAGGCTGGTTCTCTCCTTGATTGGTTTCCATCCGTTGAAGGTGGTGCGCAAGTAAGAGAGATTTTATCTGTTGTACTGAATACAGAATACTAGAATTGGAAGGGACCTTGGAGGTCATCTAGTCCAACCCCCGCTCAAGCAGGAGACTCCATAGTATTCCAGACAATTTGCTGTCCAGTCCTCTTCTTAAAAGCATCCAGTGATCCATAACTTCTGGAGGTGAGTTGTTCCACTGGTTAATTGTTCCACTGGTTAATTGTCAGGAAGTTTCTCCATACTTTTTTCACCATTGAATTTCATTTTGTTACATAACATCCTGTGTTCAAGTCTGTCCAGATCCTCCTGTATCTAGTGTATCTAGCATTTAGTGACCATTTGAAGTTACTACGGCACTGACCTATGACCATTTCTCACACTTACAACTGGTGCAGCATCCCCAGGGACACACAATCAAATTCAGACACCTGTCAACTGACTTACACTTATGACGGTTTGCAGTGTCCCAGGATCATGTGATACCCTTTGGCGGTCTTCTAACAAGCAATGAGAAGCCGGATTCACTTCACAACTGTGTCACCAACTTAACAACTGCAATGATTCACTTAACAACTTGGGCAAAAAAGGTCGTCTAGTGGGGCAAAACTCACTTAATATCTGCCCTTGCTTAGCAACATAAATTTTCGGCTCAGTTGTGGCTGTAAGTCAAGTTTAAGTTTAAGTTTAAGTTTAAGTTTAAGTTTAAGTTTAAGTTTAAGTTTAAGTTTAAGTTTAAGTTTAAGTTTAAGTTTAAGTTTAAGTTTAAGTTTAAGTTTAAGTTTAAGTTTAAGTTTAAGTTTAAGTTTAAGTTTAAGTTTAAGTTTAAGTTTAAGTTTAAGTTTAAGTTTAATCAAATTTATATGCTGCCCTTCTCCTAAGACCCAGGGCAGCTCACAGCAACAATACAATAATACAATAAAAATTTTAAAATTAATTTCATTCACACCACATACAAACACAATCAGCTGACAGTCGCTGATGGAGGGACACTCCTAGGGCCCAGGGGCAGAGCACAGCTCATACGCCCCAAGCCTGTCGGCATAGATGCGTCTTCAACAATTTCCGGAAAACTAGGAGGGAAGAAGCAGTACGAACCTCTGAGGGAAGCTGGTTCCAGAGGGCTGGGGCAGCAACAGAGAAGGCCCTTGCCCTAGGCCCCACCAGATGACATTGCCTGATAGATGGGACCTGTAGGAGGTCAACCCTATGTGCCCTAACCGGTCGCTGGGATTCATGAGGCAGAAGACGGTCCCACAAGTATCCTGGTCCATTGCCCTAAAGGGCTTTATAGGTCATAACCAACACTTTGAATTGTGTTCGGAGACCAATAGGTAGCCAGTGCAGCTCGCGGAGAGCTGAAGTGATATGAACATGTCTTGGGAGACCCAAGACAGCTCGCGTGGCCGCATTCTGGACTACTTGTAGTCTCCGGACATTCTTCAAAGGTTGCCCCATGTAGAGAGCATTACAGTAGTCGAATCTCGAGGTGACAAGGGCATGGGTGACTGTGAGGAGTGACTCCCGGTCCAAATAGGGCCGCAACTGGTGCACCAGGCGAACCTGGGTGAATGCCCCCCTCGCCACAGCCGAAAAATGATATTCTAAACTTAGCTGTGGATCGAGGAGGACACCCAAGTTGCGAACCCTCTCCGAGGGGGGACAAAACTTCTCCCCCCAGGGTAATGACGGACAGTTAGAATTGTCCTTGGGAGGCAGAGCCCATAGCCACTCCATCTTGTCGGGATTACCTATCAGTAGAATTGGTGCTCATGTGCTTTAACGATGTCCTGTATATATGTCTTTAAAACATTATGTCACGGTTCCGACAGATGAAACTCTTCAAAAGAACTTTGAGGCATTGTTTGCCTTAAAGAACCTTTATTTTGAGTAGCACAATATTGGCACTGCATAATCAAAGCCAAAAAATGAATTCCCCTCCCCTGAGCACATAGTATCAAAGCACAATTCCCTCCTCCAATTAATGGTCATAAATCACATTCCCCAATTAGCTTGAAGTGCGGGCTTCCTCTCCAGTTGTCCAGCCCACCAAATCCTTATCATCTCTGGTTACAATAACCTTGATTCTCACGCTAGGTCTAGTGTTGTTATGTCTAGCTGGACTCTCATTCACATCCCCCCCCCAGCATCATCTAACTCTAAAAGCAAAAGGTAAAAGATGGCGACATTTCCATCTGTTGTCAATGCAAAAACATCCGATGTTAGCATCGTTGACACATTATATAGTTGCACATTTTCAAATAGTAAAAGCTATATAATACAGATAGGGAAATTTGGAGAGAGGAGTTGCTCGGACATTACCCCTGAATTGTATCTGAAGAGGGATGAGAGGGAAGAAAGGAGAGGAGAGAGAAAAGAATAAAGGAGGAGAGAAAGAAGTAGGAAGGTTGGAGGAGAAGAGGAGAAGTGGGGAGAAAGGGGAGGAGAGTGGTGAAGGAAAGAGGAGAGGAAGTAGAGGGAAGTAGGGAAGAGAAGAAAGTGAGAAAGAAGGTAGAGAAGAAGGAGTGTGGATACAGTGAAAGGAGAAATGGCGAGCAACACCAAAAGTCATGTGTACTGTATGTATTTATTTCATTTTATTAAAAGTATCTTATATATGAATGTAAAAAAATGTATGTTAACATCTGATAAATATCACAGTATATGTATAGGGAAGAGGCATCGAATCAAGGACACATGAAGTATTAGTACTGCTGTACATGACTTCACAACTAAAAACAACAACATAATAACCCTAGTGAGGCCACCCCTGGAAGACTGGAGCCAGTTTTGGTCACCATACTACAAAAAAAGATGTTGAGACTTTGGGAAAAAGTTCAGAGAAGAGTAACTTAGATAATCCAAGGCCAGGAGGCTAAAACATATGAAGAATGGCTGTGGGACTTGGGTTTGGCTAGTCTAAAGAAAAGGAGAAACAGGGGCAACATGATAGCAGTGTTCCAGTATCTCAGGGGCTGCCCCAAAGAAGAGGGGGGTCCATCTATTTTCCAAAGCACCAGAGGGCAGGACAAGAAACAATGAATGGAAACTGATCAAGGAGAGAATCAACCTGGAATTAAGAAGAAACTTCCCAACAGTGAGGACAATTAACCAGTGGAACAGCTTGCCACCAGAAGTGGCGGGTGCTCCAATTCTGGAGGTTTTTAAGAAGAGACTGGAGAGCCATCTGTCAGTATAGTCTCCTGCTTGAGCAGGGGGTTAGACTAGAAGACCTCCAAGGTCCCTTCCAGCTCTATTCAGTATATATCTATCTAGGTTTCATTCATTATTTTTCGGGGGGGGAAGGGGCCAACCTTAATTTTCTTCTCCAATCGTCCTCTTGAAGCTGATAACAACAAAATGGGGATCATTTTGCTAAAACAGACATTAATTCCACTCCACCCACCCTCTCGCTCTTCCAACTGCTTCCCTAGCAGCTTCTGGTTCAGCTTGGGTTCTCCCCTGCTCTTTAAAACTTCTCATTGATTTTACATCTTCCTTTTACGATATAAAATTGTCCCACCACTGATTTTACATCTGTCCTTATGTGGTTGCTTCTGCTGAGCTTGTTTAGACTCCCAACAGGCTAGTCCAAATGGAAGCCTCTCCTGTGAATGCAGCTGCTGACGGATCAGCGACAGCCTGAAATGACAATTCCAAATACTTACATCAAAACCCATCACTGTCGGAGAGAGGGAGGGAGGAATTAAGAGGGGGGGGCGCAAAAGTGTCTCAAACTTTTTCTTTAAAGTAGCTGAAAGTTAACAGTCAAGAAAGTTAGTTGGAGGGATGATTGGCACCTGATGAGATGGACAGCAGTGAAGCCCAGAGCTGAATAGGAGACAAGAAGAGAGGATAGATATTCACTAGATAGCAATAGCCACTTAGACTTATATACCACTTCATAGTGCTTTACTGCCCCATCTAAGCAGTTTACAGAGTCAGCCTCTTGCCCCCAACTATCTGGGTCCTCATTTTACCGACCTTGGAAAAATGCCAACCTTGAGCCAGTCAGGATCAAACTCATGGCAATGGGCAGAGTTAGCCTGCAATATTACAGTCTAAATACTGCACCACCACACAGATGATAGATACATACAGAGAGAGAGAGAGAGAGAGAGAGAGAGAGAGAGAGAGAGAGAGAGAGAGAGAGAGAGAGAGAGAGAGAGAGAGAGAGAGAGAATATAGAGATTGAGTTGAGAGATAGATAGATAGATAGATAGATAGATAGACAGAAAGAGAGAGAGAGAGAATATATAGAGATTGAGTTGAGAGATAGATAGATAAATAGATAGATAGATAGATAGATAGATAGATAGATAGATAGATAGATAGATAGATAGATAGATAGATAGATAGATAGATAGATAGATAGATAGAGAGAGAGAGAGAGAGAATATACAGAGATTGAGTTGAGAGATAGATAGATAGATAGATAGATAGACAGACAGAAAGAGAGAGAGAGAGAGAGAGAGAGAGAGAATATAGAGATTGAGTTGATAGATAGATAGATAGATAGATAGATAGATAGATAGATAGATAGATAGATAGATAGATAGATAGATAGATAGATAGATAGATAGATAGATAGATAGATAGATAGATAGATAGATAGATGTAAGGTTTTCTACTTAGCCTCACAATTGCCCCAGCGTTATTCAGGAATTTAAAAGAGCCCAAAAAACTCCTGAGCCGGAGGTTTCAACAAAGATTACAACTTTATTTTGATCAAAACAGAGAGGGGCTGCCTGATTCCTCTTCGTGGCTGGTAGAGAGATGAAGGCAAGCAAGCAGAAAAGATGTCTTCCACCTTTTATACCTTTCCAGAACAAAGAGATCAGGTCTTGGTACCAGGCATAAGATGGCACCAAAAAATAATTCTTAGATGATGACTCCTGGACAGCAACCCAGGCTCCATCCGTAACTCCTTTCCCCCCTCCCCTTACCTTGCTCTTTTCATATAAGCAATCACCTGTACCTAAAGCATGAAGCCCTTACTTTTCCAATATATATATATATATAAAGCATCTGATCAAGCAATTAACTACAAAAGAATGATTACAAAATAACAAAACAATGATTACATGATAACACTATAAGTATCAATATAATATAATATATATATATATATATATATATATATAATAAATGCTAATGTCAAACTTAAACATGCTAAAATCAAAAGCACAATAAAATCCCTTCAAGAGAGAGAGAGAGAGAGAGAGAGAGAGAGAGAGAGAGACAGAGAGACAGACAGACAGACAGACAGACAGACAGACAGACAGACAGACAGACAGACAGACAGACAGACAGACAGACAGACAGCTAATATATATAGATACAGATAGAGTTCATAGATGGATGGATAGATAGATGGATAGATAGATAGATAGATAGATAGATAGATAGATAGATAGATAGATAGATAGATAGATAGATAGATAGATAGATAGATAGATAGATAGATAGATAGATAGATGTAAGGTTTTCTACTTAGCCTCACAATTGCCCCAGCGTTATTCAGGAATTTAAAAGAGCCCAAAAAACTCCTGAGCCGGAGGTTTCAACAAAGATTACAACTTTATTTTGATCAAAACAGAGAGGGGCTGCCTGATTCCTCTTCGTGGCTGGTAGAGAGATGAAGGCAAGCAAGCAGAAAAGATGTCTTCCACCTTTTATACCTTTCCAGAACAAAGAGATCAGGTCTTGGTACCAGGCATAAGATGGCACCAAAAAATAATTCTTAGATGATGACTCCTGGACAGCAACCCAGGCTCCATCCGTAACTCCTTTCCCCCTCCCCTTACCTTGCTCTTTTCATATAAGCAATCACCTGTACCTAAAGCATGAAGCCCTTACTTTTCAATATATATATATATATAAAGCATCTGATCAAGCAATTAACTACAAAAGAATGATTACAAAATAACAAAACAATGATTACATGATAACACTATAAGTATCAATATAATATAATATATATATATATATATATAATAAATGCTAATGTCAAACTTAAACATGCTAAAATCAAAAGCACAATAAAATCCCTTCAAGAGAGAGAGAGAGAGAGAGAGAGAGAGAGAGAGAGAGAGAGAGAGAGAGAGAGAGAGAGACAGACAGACAGACAGACAGACAGACAGACAGACAGACAGACAGACAGACAGACAGACAGACAGCTAATATATATAGATACAGATAGAGTTCATAGATGGATGGATAGATAGATGGATAGATAGATAGATAGATAGATAGATAGATAGATAGATAGATAGATAGATAGATAGATAGATAGATAGATAGATAGATAGATAGATAGATAGATAGATAGATAGATAGATAGATAGATA
>JARGCV010001480.1:0-20000 GCA_034064705.1 Bothrops alternatus | reverse complement strand
CTTTCCCTTTCTCTTTCTCTCTCTTTTTCTTTTTCCTTCTCTTTTTCTCTCTTTCTTTCTCTTTCTCTCTCTGTGCTTCCTCTTTCTCCTTTCTTTCTTTCTTTCTTTCGTTCTTTCATTCATTCTTTCCTTTCTTCCTCTCTCTGCTTTCTTTCTCTTTTTCTGCTCTTCTCTTTTTCTCTTTCTCTCCCTCTCTTTCTCTCTCTTTTTCTTTCCATTTTCCTTTCTTCCTCTTTCACTCACACTTTCTCTTTCTCTCTCTGCTTTCTCTTTGTTTCTCTCTCTTTCCCTTTCTCTCTCTCATTTTATTTCTCTTTCTCTCTCTGCTTTCTCTTTCTCCCTCTTTCCCTTTATCCTTCTCTCTTCTCTTTTTCTATCCCCCCCTCAACATACAAACAAAAGAGATGCCTATCCCTCCTCTAACACTCAGTGTTGAATGATGAAAATGAATCTTCTGCTATGTGTTGTGGTCAAAATGTTCCCCAACCACCTGCGTCTCCACGCCAAGTACTAGTACCGCTTTACGAAACCGTAGTGAGACCAAACCTGGAATACTGGAGCCAGTTTTGGTCACCATATCACAAAAAAGATGTTGAGAGTTTGGGGGGAAAAAAACAGAGAAGAGCAATTAAAATGATCCAAGGCCTGGAGACTAAAACATATGAAGAACGGCTGTGGGACTTGGGTTTGGCTAGTCTAGAGAAATGAAGAAACAGGGGAGACATGATAGCAGTGTTCCAGGATCTGAAGGGCTGCCACAAGGCAGAGGGGGCCAGGTTGTTTACCAAAGCACCAGAAGGAAGGATGAGAAACAATGGTTGGAAACTGATCAAAGAGAGAAGCAACCTGGAATTAAGGAGAAACTTCGTGACAGTGAGGACAATCAACCAGTGGAATGTTTTGCCTTCAGAAGTTGTGGGTGCTCCATCACTGGACGTGTTTAAGAAGAGGCTGACAGTCACTTGTCTGAAATGGTATAGGGCAGCGGTTCTCAACCTGTGGGTCGCGACCCCATTTGGGGTAGAACGACCGTTTCACGGGGGTCGCCAAACACCGCAGTCGGCCATTTTTCCCCCATTTCCCCTCGGCCATCACGCATGTGCTGCGCATGCGCGATTCGGCCCGTCGCATGCACACCGTGCATGTGCGGTTTGGGCCATCACGCCACGCATGCGCAGTTTGGGCCGTCGTGCGTGCACCGTGCATGCGTGGTTCACCTGTCGCGCTGCACATGCGCGATGCGGGCCGTTGCACCGCGCATGCGCGGCACAGGTCGGGGTCACACCACGCATCGGCGGCGCAGGTGGGGTCTCGGCCTGAAAAAGGTTGAGAACTGCTGGTATAGGGTCTCCTGTTTCAGCAGGGGGTTGGACTAGAAGACCTCCAAGGTCTCTTCAAGCTGTAGTCTGATTGATTGACATTAGCCATGCCAGAGGAATATGATGTTCTCCACTCTCTTTTATGTACCAAATCTCTCTAGCCCTCTCTTTGTTGATGACGTTTGTCAACTGTCATCGAAAAAATAGACGACACAGTTAAATGTGCTGCTCCTTTTATTGTATTTTACTTTATTTTTATTATTATTGAGCTGAAGATTGGCAAGAAATATGTATTTAATCACAGGGTAAAGGAGAGATCACCATTTGCCAACAATGTTGTGTGCATCTTTCTTCCTTCTTCTTCTCTCACTGTTCGAATTAAAAACAAAGAGATATAAAAATGGATCACTTTTAATGCTTTATCCAAAAAAAGGGGGGGGAGAGAGAATGAATAAATGGCCCCAATGTTTATTCCCTTTTATGCTCCATTTCATGGGTTACATTTGTCATTCCTGTTGTTTTCTTTTTTGTTAAAGCTCTGTTTCAGTTTGGACACCAATCGTCAGCAAAAGAAATGGCACTTCTTAAGAGTTTAAGTTTTAAGTAGCCGTTACATGAGCTTGAAACATCAATTAAAGGGACAATAGTTCGGCCTGCCTGTCTGGATTGGGAAAATAGAACATAGAATAGAACATAGAATAATAGCATTGGAAGGGACCTTGGAGGTCTTCTAGTCCAAACCCTGCTTGAGGAGAAGACCCTATACCAGGGGTAGGCAACCTTGGCTCTTTTATGACTGGTGGACTTCAACTCCCAGAATTCCTGAGCCGGCCATGCTGAGGGGAAAGGGAGAGGTTTACAAGCTGAGCCATGTTGGCTCAGGAATTCTGGGAGTTGAAGTCCATGAGTCATGTAGGGCCAAAGTTTCCCTCATGCTGGCTCAGGAATTCTGGGAGTTGAAATCCACGAGTCATGAAAGAGCCAAGGTGGCCTACCCATGCCCTATACCAGTGTTTCTCAACCTTGACCATTTTAAGGCATGTGGACTTCAACTCCCAGAATTCCACAGCCAGCATTGCTGGCTGTGGAATTCTGGGAGTTGAAGTCCACATGCCTTAAAATGGTCAAGGTTGAGAAACACTGCCCTATACCATTTCATATAAATTCTTGTTCAGTCTCTGAAAGCCTCCAGTGATGGAGCACTCGCAACCTCTGAAGACAAGCCATTCCACTGGTTGATTGTTCTTACCATTAGGAAATTCCTCCTTAGTTCTAGGTTGCTTCTCTCCTTGATTAGTTTCCATCTGATGTTTCTTGTCCTCCCTTCAGGTGTTTTGGAGAATAGGTTGACCCCTTCTTTTTTTGTGGCAGCCCTTCAGACATTGGAACACTGCTATCCTGTCCCCCCTCGTCCTTCTCTTCATTAAACTAGACATACCCAATTCCTGCAATTATTCTTCATACATTTTACCCTCCCTCCGGATCATCTTTGTTGTTCTTCTTTGCACTTTTTCCAAAGTCTCAACATCTTTTTTATAATGTGGTGACCAGAACTGGATGCAGTATTCCAGATGTGGTCTTAGTAAGATGTTATGAAGTGATACCAGAACCTACCACTACTTAAATGAAATCTCATAGGACCTTAGATTTCTTATTCTCCACAGTTTTATAGGATCTCCCATCCAGACTTAGGAGGGTCTATCCCATATTCTGTGCAAATGTTCCTTTATACAATATCAGCCACTTGGCTGTGTCATTCAGTATATGCTGTTCCTGCCTCCACCTTACACCCTGCCACTATAACACACATACATACACATCAAGGATATATATATCATTGTGCGTATGTGTGTGGGTATGTGTTTATATACATATACATGTATGTATGTATGTATGTACATGTATGTATGTATGTATTTCCAACTGTATTGGTTGGAAACATGCGTAAGATGCATTTATCCATGCAATGGTTAGACAATAGTTAAAATGATTATATATAATATATGTTGTTGTTGTCGTTAGTTGCCAAGTCATAAGAACATAAGAACATAAGAAGAGCCATGCTGAATCAGGCCAAAGCCCATCGAGTCCAGCATTCTGTGTCACACAGTGGCCCACCAATTGTACATAGGGATCTTGAGCAGAAAGAGAAGGCAAAACCCTCCCTTTCCCTTGACCCCCAACAAATGGTACTCAAGGGAATCCTGCCTGCCTCAACCAACATAGAGGCGGCACATGGACATCCGTTTTAATAACCACCGATACACTTGGCATCCATGAATCTATCTAGCCCTGCCTTGAAGCTGTCAAGGCTGACAGCTGTCATGACCTCTTCTGGAAGTGAATTCCATAAATCAATGACCCTCTGGGTGAAGAAATATTTCCCTTTATTTGTCCTCACTTTCTTAGCTATGAGCTTTAGGGAGTGCCCCCTTGTCCTGGTATTGTGTGATAGAGAAAAGAATTTTTCTCTATCCACCTTTTCTATCCCATGCATGATTTTATACACTTCGATCAAGTCACCCCTTAAACGCCGTCTTTCAAGGCTGAAGAGACCAAGGCGTTGCAATCTGGTTTCATAAGGGAGGTGCTCCATTTCCTTGATCATTCTTGTTGCCCTTTTTTGTACCTTTTCCAGTTCCATTATATCCTTCTTGAGGTGCGGTGACCAGAACTGTACACAGTACTCCAAGTGTGGTCTCACCATCGATTTGTACAGAGGCAATACAACACTTGCTGACTTATTTTCGATTCCCTTCCTAATCATGCCAAGCATGGAATTTACTTTTTTTTACTGCTGCTGCGCATTGGGTTGACATCTTCATCGATCTGTCCACCAAAACCCTAAGATCCCTTTCTTGGGTTGTCTCAGAAAGTTTGGTCCCCATCAGTTGGTAAGTATAATTGGGGTTCTTTGCCCCGATGTGCATAACTTTGCACTTGTTTAGGTTAAAATGCATTTGCCACTTTGTTGCCCACTCACACAATTTCGAGAGATCCTTCTGGAGCTCCCGACAATCAGTTTCACTTTTCACAACCCGGAACAATTTAGTGTCATCAGCAAACTTGGCTACCTCACTATTAACTTCTACATCCAGATCATTGATGAATAAATTAAAAAGTAAAGTTCCCAAAACTGAACCTTGGGGGAAACCAATTCTCACATCTTTCCAGCCAGAAAATTGTCCATTTATTGCCACCCTTTGCTTCATACAATTTAGCCAGTTACCAATCCAGGACAAGACCTGTCCTCTAAGTCATGTCTGACCCATCGCGACCCCATGGACAACGTTCCTCCAGGCCTTCCTGTCTTCTACCATCTTCTGGAGTCCATTGAAGTTCACACCTACTGCTTCAGTGACTCCATCCAGCCACCTCCTTCTCTGTCATCCCCTTCTTCTATTACCCTCCATCTTTCCCAGCATCAAGCTTTTCTCCAGGGAGTCCTTCCTTCTCATTAAGTGGCCAAAGTACTTGAGTTTCAACTTAAGGATCTTGTCTTCTAAAGAGCAGTCGGAGTTGATCTCCTCTAGGACTGACCGGTTGGATCGCCTTGCAGTCCAGGGGACTCGCAGGAGTCTTCTCCAGCACCAGAGTTCAAAGGCCTCCATTCTTTGGCACTCAGCCTTTCTTATGGTCCAACTTTCACAGCCATACATTGCAACTGGGAAAACCATGGCCTTGACTATACATACTTTTGTTGGCAGGGTGATGTCTCTGCTTTTTACTATACTGTCTAGATTTGCCATAGCTTTCTTCCCCAGGAGCAAGCGTCTTTTAATTTCTTGGCTGCAGTCCCCATCTGCGGTGATCTTGAAGCCCCAGAAGATAAAATCTGTCACTAATATAATATGTATACATATGTTATAAACACACACACACACACACACACACACATCTATATCTATATCTATATCTATATCTATATCTATATCTATATCTATATCTATATCTATATCTATATCTATATCTATATCTATATCTATATCTATATCTATATCTATATCTATCTATCTATCTATCTATCTATCTATCTATCTATCTATCTATCTATCTATCTATCTATCTATCTATCTATCTATCTATCTATACACACACAAATATAGCCTTGACTTTTGTGTTTAGGGGTATGTGTTGTATTTTACTGAATAAAAATTAATGAGTGGGCACATTGTTGCAGTTTATTTTTTTAATAATGTGTGTGTGTTTGGCACACAAGTTTGGCAGCATTCTGAAATGTGTCTCGTTCACTGCTTGGATGTACGTTCTTTGCGTTGGATATAAAATCTAATGCCATTGACTCTTCGGCTTCTCATAACTACGGACCACAAGGGATAAAAGAGTGTAGACAGAGAGTTAATGGTTTTTCTTTCTTTTCTTTATCTTGATTTTCATTTTATTTTTATTGCTGTATGTCAGCCAGAGTCACAAATTATGAGAGCTGGCTTTTATATTTGTGAGATCACTAAACTGTCTTTTCCTTAGTCTTTTCTTCTTAGGAAATTTGTGCATAGCACACACGCCCGTACTTTAGAAATAGCAATAGCATCAGACTTATATACCGCTTCACAAGGTTTTACAGCTCCTCTCTAAGTTGTTTACAGAATCAGCCTATGCCCTGAACAATCTGGGTCCTCATTTTACTGACCTCGGAAGGATGAAAGGCTGAGTCAACCTTGAGTTGGTCAGGATTGAACCCCTAGCAGTCAGCAGAATCAGCCTGCATTATTGCATTCTAACCAATGTGCCACCATGGCAGATAGATAGATGATAGACAGACAGACAGACAGACAGACAGACAGACAGACAGACAGACAGACAGACAGATGACTTGATCGAAGTGTATAAAATCATGCATGGGATAGAAAAGGTGGATAGAGAAAAATTCTTTTCTCTATCACACAATACTAGGACAAGGGGGCACTCCCTAAAGCTCATAGCTAAGAAAGTGAGGACAAATAAAGGGAAATATTTCTTCACCCAGAGGGTCGTTGGTTTATGGAATTCACTTCCAGAAGAGGTCATGACAGCTGTCAGCCTTGACAGCTTCAAGGCAGGGTTAGATAGATTCATGGATGCCAAGTGTATCGGTGGCTATTAAAACGGATGTCCATGTGCCGCCTCTATGTTGGTTGAGGCAGGCAGGATTCCCTTGAGTACCATTTGTTGGGGGTCAAGGGAAAGGGAGGGTTTTGCCTTCTCTTTCTGCTCAAGATCCCCATGCACAATTGGTGGGCCACTGTGTGACACAGAATGCTGGACTCATTGGGTTTGGCCTGATTCAGCATGGCTCTTCTTATGTTCTTATGTTCACTTAGACTTATATACCACTTCACAGTGCTTTACAGCCTTCTCTAAGCAGTTTACAGAGTCAGCGTATTGCCCCCAACAATCTGGGCCCTCATTTTATTGACCTTGGATGGATGGAAGGATGAGTCAACCTTGAGCAGGTCAGGATCGAACTGCTGGCAGTGGGCAGAATTAGCCTGCAATAATGCATTCTAGTCATTGAGCCACCATGGCAGTTAGAATAAAATAGAATAGCGCTGGAAGAGACCTTGGATGTCTTGTAATCCAGCCCCCTGCTCAAGCAGGAGAACCTATACCATCTCAGAGAAGTGACTGTCTAGCCTCTTCTTAAAAACTTCCAGTGATGGAACACACATGATTTTTGGAGGCAAGATGTTCCACTGGTTGCCCTCACTGTCAGGAAGTTTCTCCTTAATTCCAGGTTGTTTCTCTCCTTGATCAGTTTCCAACCATTGTTTCTTGGCCTGCCCTCTGGTGCTTTGAAAAAAAATGTGACCAGCTCTTCTTTGTGGCAGCCCCTCAAATTTTGGATTGCTGCTATCATGTCACCCATTTCTTCTTTTCTTTAGACTAGTCAAACCCATGTCCTGCAGCCGTTCTTCAAATGTTTTAGTCTTCAGATCTTTGATCATCTTAGTCTGCTGATAATCGGTCTTAGTTGTGTGCCCCTCTTTCCATTTTTTATATTTGTCCTTTTTGTCTTTCAGTTAGTTAGAGAGATCTTTGTGAAGCCATGTTGGTTTCTTCTTGACTTGCTTCTGAGTCCATCCAATGATGAGAGGATCCAGAGATTTCTTTGGAAATATCCACTAGTAAGAACTGCTCCATTTGCGATTCACCCAATCCTTCTATTTAGCATGGTGTGAATACAATAGTACAGAACACTGGACAGTCCAATAGTACAAGGGCTACTATTTCTAGACTTGCTTCAGAGTCCATCAAGTGATGATCTAGATCATCAGGAGAAGATCCAGAGGTTTCTCTGGAAATATTAATCAATAAGAACTGCTCAGTCTGGGACTGAGCCCAAGCCTTCTATTTAGCATGGAGTAAATACAGTAGTATTGATTACTGGACACTGTAACAGGACAGTATCTACTCTTTCTAAATTTGCTTCCGAGCTCATCCAGTGGTGATCTAGATAATGAATTTTACTAGGTTGCCCCACCTTTGAACCAAGCAATTTTCAATGTCCTTTTGTTTGAAGAGGAAAACTTACTTAGAAGATAGTTTATAACAGCAAAGAGGATGTGATAAAATTACATAAAGCATAATCTGGAACTTTTCCTCTGTCCATTTCTAGGTCAAAAACAGGGATTCAGTTAAAGTTTTCTTTGGGGTGATCATTGCTAGTGATTGAATTAGGAGACTGTAGGGTTGGGGTGGAGAGAAGGCTGTTTCCTGACTTCCCAAAGGGAAACAAGATTTATCTATAAGAAAGCACTGGGCCAGTGAATCACTTCCATTGTTTAATTTCAGCCACTATCTTAAACAGCATATTCTTATCTGGGTGGCTATGGAAGAAGATTTTAATTCAAGGGTCCGTAGGGCATAGGAAATAAATTGAGGGTTGAATCACTAAAATATTTATAATATTCAGACTTCTCTTGTAGGTTTTTACCATACAGTTTCTAATCAGTTGTAGAGGATTTGGCCTGCCAAATATGAAAATATTGGAAAATGGTTCCTAGGAGGCATAGATGGGAAAAGTGTGCTTCAAAATGTTCATGAATATCTCTTTCTCTCTCTCAATCTCTTCCTCTCTCTGTCTCTCCTCTCTTTTCTCTCTCTCTGTCTCTCTCCTCTTTCCTCTCTCTTCTCTCTCTCTTCTCTCTCCTCTCTCCTCTCCTTCCTCTCTCTCTCCTCTCTCTCCTCTTTCTCTCTTCTCTCTTTTCTCTCTCTCCTCTCTCTCTCCTCTCTCTTCTCTCTGTCACTCTCCTCTCTCCTCTCTTCTCTCTTTTCTCTCTCTTCTCTCTCTCCTTTCTCTCTCTCTCTTCTCTTTCTTCTCTCTTTCTTCTCTCTCTCTCATTTATTTGACCATAGTGCTTTTGGTATCCAGACTACTCTCACCAGAAGCTTCCTCTCTTAGCCCTAGAAAGAACACAAAAGATAAAACCTTTCCATTTAAGAGCTGGTTTGGCGTAGTGATTTAAAGCACCAGACTAAAAACCAGAAACCCATGAGTTCCAGTCCTGGCTTAGAGGTGAAATCATTTGGGTGACTTTTGGCCAGTCCCTCTCTCTCAACCAGGAAGAAGAAGAAGAAGGGAAGAACAAATCACTTACAGAAAACATTGATCAGAAAACTGCATGGGCTTGTCGAGCTAGTCACTAAGTGTGACTACTAACCCACAAACACACACATGGAGGGGAGAGCCAGAGAGAAAGAGGAAGGGAGGGAGGGAGGAAGGAAGGAAGGAAGAAGAGGGAGGAAAAGAGAGGAAAGAAGGAGAGGGTTGGAGGAAGAAGAAGGGAGAGGGAGAGAGAAAAAGGAAGGAAGGAAGGAAGGAAGGAAGGAAGGAAGGAAGGAAGGAAGGAAGGAAGGAAGGAAGGAAGGAAGGAAGGAAGGAAGAAGAGGGAGGAAAAGAGAGGAGAGGGTTGGAGGAAGAAGGAGGGAGAGGGAGAGAGAAAAAGGAAGGAAGGAAGGAAGGAAGAAGAGGGAGGAAAAGAGAGGAGAGGGTTGGAGGAAGAAGGAGGGAGAGGGAGAGAGAAAAAGGAAGGAAGGAAGAAGAGGGAGGAAAAGAGAGGAAAGAAGGAGAGGGTTGGAGGAAGAAGGAGGGAGAGGGAGAGAGAAAAAGGAAGGAAAGAAGGAAGGAAAGAAGGAAGGAAGGAAGGAAGGAGGGAGGGAGGGAGGAAGGGAGGGAGGAAGGAAGGAAGGGAGAGAAGGGAGAGTGAAGAAAGAAAGGAAAGAAGGAAGGAGGGAGGAAGGAAGGAAGAAAAGCAAGGAAGGAAGGAAGGAAGGAAGGAAGGAAGGAAGGAAGGAAGAAAGAAAGAAAGAAAGAAAGAAAGAAAGAAAGAAAGAAAGAAAGACTAATACATGCTTAGAATAAAGGAAAATGAAAGCACCCTCCCAAGTTCATCAGTATGAAAATTAACCTGCATCTCTGCCCCTGGGCCTTTGACTGTGATTGTGTGTTGTATGAGTGTAATAAATTTATCTAGTTTTTATATAGTATTGTAATTAGTAAATTTTTTTTGTGGTCAGTAGGGTTATCTTTTTTTTTTAATAAAAAATTCCTTTATTAAAACAATCAGCATTGTACACAAAATCTTGAGAAGCGATCATCGTAGAACATAACATACAACAATAGGGATACATTCTTCACTCCTCATTTCAAGCCTCTACTATACACCTGCTACATTTTTTGACCTGTGTGGTCCCTAATACTAGATCCTGAGGTAGTAATTCAATAACCTGAGGTAGATATTCAGTCTGCTTTTTCAATATTAAAAATGTTCAACATTAGCCATAAGATCTTATTAATAAACAATCACCACTTATAACACTAAGTATTAATCTTTGTAAACGTCTGGTTTGGTAAATATTAGAGCATATACATTCAACATTAAATGTTAGTTTTTTGTAAACATTTGATTTGTTATACTTTCTTCCCTCCTCACGTCGAGCCTTAGCTAAACGCCAGATGCATTTTGTTTGATTGGTGTTTCTCTTGGATATAGTCTATCCATTGTTTCCAGTCTGTCAAATATTGTTCATTGGAACGACCCTTCAAGTATGCTGATATTTTCGCCATCTTAATTGATTCTATGTTTATGTTTTTACTTGTATTGTTATTGTGAGCCGCCCTGGGTCTTAGGAGAAGGGCGGCATATAAGTTTAAACAAATAAATAAAATAAATAATAAATATTGCTACATAAATGAATCTCAGTCCTGCAGAGGAACAGGCAGGAGGCCGTTCTCTCTCCTTCCCCATTTAACTCGAGAACCGAGTGAGAAGCTCTGTCTTCCAAAGCCCTCATTCCTTCTGCTTTATTTCACAAACTCCGTTCCATGCTGCACTGCCCTTCAAGATCCTGTGCTTTGCGCCCCTTCAGTCCCCCAAATTGAAAGCAACTTCCCCTCCAGCTGAAGGTCTGGCCTTGACAAACAGCCCCCCGAGTTATGATTATTCCTTTTCAAATGGCTGAGCTACCAAATCGGGCCTGTCATTTCCCAGGCTGGAGAGATTGATGCCGTAGGTTTTTTTGTTTTGTTTTGTTTTTTCCTACCGGTTGGAGTTTTCGGTGGGAGATTGTATTTCGGCCTTCTTGCTTTGGATGATGTGATTACGATAATTTCTTTATGAAGCTGGAGTCTTGACAAAGCGCTCCTAAAGCCTGTGTCATGTTCATTTTTTTCTTTTTGTGTGTGTGTGTGTGAACGTCTGGAACAGATGAAAAGGAGGGTAGGAGAGAGTGAGGCCGATGAAGGAAGCATTGTGGGTTTTCCGACCTAGATGGTTAGAACAGAACAGAACAGAACAGAACAGAACAGAACAGAACAGAACAGAACAGAACAGAACAGAATACAATAGAATAGAATAGAATATGGAAAGAATATGGAAAGAATAGAATATGGATAGGATAGGATAGGATAGGATATGGAAAGAGTAGAATATGGAATAGAATAGAATAGAATAGAATAGAATAGAATATGGAAAGAATAGGATAGGATAGGATAGGATAGGATAGGATAGGATAGGATAGGATAGGATAGGATAGGATAGGATATGGAAAGAGTAGAATATGGAATAGAATAGAATAGAATAGAATAGAATAGAATAGAATAGAATAGAATAGAATAGAATAGAATAGAATAGAATAGAATAGAATAGAATAGAATAGAATAGAATAGAATAGAATAGAATAGAATATGGAAAGAATAGGATAGGATAGGATAGGATAAGATAGGAAAGGATAGGATAGGATAGGATATGGAAAGAGTAGAATATGGAACAGAACAGAACAGAACAGAACAGAACAGAATAGATCTGGAAGGGACTTTGGAGGTCTTCTAGATAGTGCTCAAGCAGGAGAACCTATATCATCTCAGACAAGTAATTTTAGTCTCATCTTAAAAACCTCCAGTGATGGAGCACCCATGATTTCTGGAGGCAAGCTGTTCCACTGGAAGATTGTCTTCACTGTCAGGAAGTTTCTCCTTAATTCCAGGTTGCTTCTCTCTTTGGTCAGTTTCCAACCATTGTTTCTCGTCCTGCCCTCTGGTGTTTTGGTGAACAACCTTGCCCCCTCTTCTTTGTGGCAGCCCTTTAAATACTGGAATACTGCTATCATGTCTCCCCTATTTCTTCTTTTCTTTAGACTAGCCAAACCCAAGTCCTGCAGCCGTTCTTTGTATGTTTTAATCTCCAGACCTTTGATCATCTTAGTCTCAGAGATGAAGGTCATAGGTTACCTAAAGACAAAGACTCAGATGGTGCTGTATTACCAAGGGAACTAATAACTGTGTTTTCATTGGCTCCTATAAAGGATAGCTCTAAGACCTGGCTGTCCAGTTTCTTAATAATAATAATGATAAAGTTGGAAGGGACCTTGAGGTCATCTAATCCAACCCCCTGCTCAGGCAGGAAACCCTATATCATTTCGGACAAATGGCTGTCCAGTCTCTTCTTAAAAACTTCCAGTGTTGGAGCATTTACCGCTTCTGGAGGCAGGTTGTTCCACTGGTTAATTGTTCTCATTGTCAGGAAGTTTCTCCTTAGTTCCAGGTTGTTTCTCTCCTTGACTAGTTTCTCCATCCGTTGCTTCTTGTCCTGCCTTCAGGTGTCTTGGAGAATAGCTTGACTCCCTCTTCTTTGGGGCAGCCCCTGAGATATTGGAACGCTGCTCTCATGTCCCCCCTTGTCCTTCTCTTCATTAAACTAGACATAGCCAATTCCAGCAACCGTTCCTTATACGTTTTAGCCTCCAGTCCCCTCATCATCTTTGTTGCTCTTCTCTGCATTCTTAACCTGGGCAAAGTACTGAAAAAGTAAACGCATGCACAGATGTGGGCATACTTCGTTTTTTCTAATGAGGGATGCAATTCATGCAGGGATTCTCATAGAACGATGGAATCATAGAATCAAAGACTCAATCGTAGAAGGAATCATAGAATCATAACAGAAGATTTGGAAGGCATTTTGGAGGTTTTCTAGTCCAACCCCCTGCTCAGCAGGACACCCTATTGCATTTCAGACAAAGGGCTGTCCAATCTCTTCTGAAAAACCTCCAGGGATGGAGCATCCACAACTTCTGGAGGCAGGTTGTTCCACTGGTTAATTGTCCTCACTGTCCAGAAATTTCTTCTTAGTTCTAGACTGCTTTTCTCCTTGCTAGTTGCTTCTTGTTTGGTCTTCAGGTGCTTTGGAGAATAGATTGACCCCCTTTTCTTTGTGGCAGCCCCTTTGATATTAGAACGTGGTTATTATGTCACCCCTAACCCTTCTTTTCATCATAGTAGACATACCTAATTCCCGCAACTGTTCTTCAAACATTTTAGCCTCCAGTCCCCTAATCATTTTGGTTGCTGTTCTATGTACTCTTTCTAGAGTCTCAACATCTTTTTTTTATATTGTGGTAACCAAAATTGGATGCAATATTCCAAGTGTGGTAGAATTTCATAGAATCATAAAATATCATAGAATTATAGTACTGGAAGGGACTTTGGACATCTTTTAGTTCAACCCCCTAAAACATATAAGGAACGGTTGCTGGAATTGGGTATGTCTAGTTTAATGAAGAGAAGGACGAGGGGGGACATGATAACGGTGTTCCAATATCTCAGGGGCTGCCACAAAGAAGAGGGAGTCAAGCTATTCTCCAAACCCACTGAAGGCAGGACAAGAAGCAACGGATGGAAACTGATCAAGGAGAGAAGCAACCTAGAAGTAAGAAGAAACTTCCTGACAGTGAGAACAATTAACCAGGGGGACGACCTGCCTCCAGAAGCGGTAAATGCTCCAACACTGGAAGTTTTAAAGAAGAGACTGGACAGCCATTTATCTGAAATGGAATAGGGTTTTCTCCCTGACCTCCAAGGTCACTTCCAAGGGTTCGCAATTTGGGAATCCTCCTGGACTCACGGCTGTCCTTAGAGGACTATCTGACGGCCGTGGCCGGGAGGATGTTCTACCAGGTTCGCCTGGTGCGCCAGTTGCGTCCCTTCCTAGACCGGGACTCGCTACGCACAGTCACTCATGCCCTCGTGACCTCCAGGCTGGACTACTGTAATGCTCTCTACATGGGGCTCCCCTTGAGGTGCATCCGGAAGCTCCAACTTGCCCAGAATGCGGCCGCGCGGGTAGTGATGGGAGCGTCGTGGCGCTCCCACGTAACACCGCTCCTGCGTGAGTTGCACTGGTTGCCGGTGGTCTTTCGGGTGCGGTTCAAGGTGTTAGTGACCACTTTTAAAGCGCTCCATGGCATCGGACCCGGATACTTACAGGACCGTCTACTGCCAGCAAATACCTCCCGCCGTCCGGTACGCTCCCACAGAGAGGGCCTCCTCAGGGAGCCGTCGGCCAGACAGTGCCGGCTGGTGACCCCCAGGGGGAGAGCCTTCTCTGTGGGAGCTCCCACGTTATGGAACGAGCTCCCCCCCGAACTCCGTATAATAACAGATTTACGCACCTTCCGTCGGGAACTAAAAACATTCCTTTTCCGACAGGCCGGCCTGGCATAGAAGCTTCGGTTCCAATAGGGTCAAAATGTTTTAGGGAGACTGAGTATTTTTTAAGATTTTAGCTTTGTATGTTTTGGGTTTTAAATGGGGATTTCGGCCAAATTATTTAATTTATTTTTAATTATTTTAAATTTTGTATATTTATATGTTTTTTAAATTTTAGGCTGTACACCGCCCCGAGTCCTTCGGGAGAGGGGCGGTATAGAAATTTGATTAATAAATAAATAAATAAATAATAAACTATTCTATTCTATTCTATTCTATTCTATTCTATTCTATTCTATTCTATTCTATTCTATTCTATTCTATTCTATTCTATTCTATTCTATTCTATTCCATTCTATTCTCCTCTCCTCTCCTCTCCTCTCCTCTCCACTCCACTCCACTCCACTCCATTCCACTCCACTCCACTCCATATTTTCTATTCCATTCGATTCCAATTTTCTATTCTATTCTATTCTGTTCTGTGCTGTGCTGTGCTGTGCTGTGCTGTGCTGTGCTGTGCTGTGCTGTGCTGTCCTGTCCTGTCCTGTCCTGTCCTGTCCTGTCCTGTCCTGTCCTTTCCAAGACAGGAGTCCTTATAACCTTCCAGGCAAATGGTTGTTCAGTCTTTTCTTGAGAACCTCCAGTGATGGAGCAGCCAAGACTTCAGAAGGCAAATTACTTTATTGATGGGTGAATATTAAAGAAAATAGCAAAACAGAAGTTTCCATTTTAGGGGGAGTGGGTGGAAGTAAAGGAATATTCAATGAGCAAAGACAGATGTTGGCATAGCATTAATCCACAATCAGCACCCACAGCAATTTTAGAACATTAACAAATATCTCTCCCTCCCACCAAAATAAAGACGGAAAAGAAGTAATAAGTTTCTAGCAATTATGAGAGATCCATCAAAGGAGAAACATTAACACCTGCAAAATGCTACATAATTAACCCAAATGCATAGACTGGAATGTGCAATTTTTCACAAATACAGTTCTTTGCATCTTCATTAAAGCCAGGGAAGAAAATTGTGCCATGCATTTTAATCTGCCGGTAGATTTTTGTGGCTGCAATCCACAACCTATATATATTTTTCACCCACTTTTTAAAATGTTGTGATACAGTGCCTAATCAATGGCAAATAACCCTCCCGATATGCTTATTGATAATAAGTCATACCTTAATAAATTATACCAGGGGAATTTGCTAGCCAAATGTGAAAAACTAGCATAAAATATGTGCGCGCAAAAAGAAATTACATTCCCGGGATCTTTAAAAATGATAGATCTCTGTGTCTTGGCCTTGATGCTGGAACGTAATTAAAACTCATTGGGGCCCATGGCACACATCGTTCAGGTTGTCCACAATGGAGAAGGACCTGGAGAAGTTGAGAAAAAAGATCACATTCCTACTTCTTCCTGTATCTATCACAGCGGCAGCAATGGGCCTGAGGGCAGGACAATAAGCAACAGATGGAAACTGATCAAGGAGAGAAGCAACCTGGAATTAAGGAGAAACTTCCTAACAGTGAGGAGAATTAGCCAGTGGAAGGGCTTGCCTTCAGAAGTTGTGGCTGCTCCATCGTTGGAGAGGACTTCACGTGGTGTTACAAAGGAAGCAATAGCAATGAGCTGTGATTTTCTCATGGGGGGGAAAATGGGGAAATATGTATCCCCCTTGGATACAAGACTTCTGAAGATCCATAGTATGCCTGTGTATTTCCAGTGTATTTCCATAATGACATAGTAGTAGGGAACGATTGCACGTGAAGTATTAGTACCTTTTTACAAAGTTTTGGTAAGATCACACTTGAAATACTTTATCCAATTGTGGTCACCACAATATATTATATATATTGCGTTGATGTTGAGACACTGGAAAGAGTGCAGAGAAGAGCAACAAGGATGATTAAGAGGCTGGAGGCTAAAACATATGAAGAACGGTTACAAGAATTGGGTATGTCTAGTTTAATAGAATAGAAGGAAGGGAAGAGAAGAGAAGAGAAGGAGCAGGAGTGACATGATAGCAGTCTTCCAGTATTTGTGGGGTTGTCACAAAGAAGAGGGAGTCAAGCTATTCTCCAAAGTGCCTGAAGGCAAGAGAAGAAGCAATGGATGGAAACTAATCAAGGAGAGAAGCAACCTAGAACTAAGCAGAAACTTCCTGACAGAAGGAACAATGAACCAGTGGAACAACCTGCCTCCAGAAGCGGTGAATGCTCCATCACTGGATGATTTTAAGAAGAGACTGGACAACCACTTGTCTGGAATGGTATACGGTATCCTGCCTGAGCAGGGGGCTGGACTAGAAGACCTTCAAGTTCCCTCCCAACTCCGTTATTCTATGTTCTAAGGAGAAGAAAATGAAGAAGGAGACGAGGATGCCTAACGTATGGATCTTGCAAATGCAATAGATATTCAATGTATAGACGGTCTTTGTGAAATACGACAGGCTTTCAAGGTCTATAACATTTTTTTTACTGTATTCTTCTCCCCTTTATCTTTGACAAACTCTGAAATAGTGCCCTGGTGACATTTTTCCCCCCTTTTTTATTTTCTCTTCCCTTTCCTCTAACTGGGCCCCCCTGCATTTAAAGACCACTCGTTACATTAATCTATCATTGTTGGTGAAATGCCGCATTGATTTTTATCCCTTTTGCAATAAATGGTTCCATTCCCCCCTCCCCCCCAAAAAAGAAAGCAAGAAAGGGAGGGAGCAACACTTCAAAATCTGTTGCCTTCCTCTCCTAGAGGAAAAATAAATAAAAGCACAATTTTCTTGAAGGGCAGGGGAAGGGAAAGAGAGGGGGATAAAAATAAAGAAAGAACAGGGTTGAAAAACAAAGCTTTATCTTCTTTCTGGCAAGCCTGACAACAGTTCAGAGATGTCAAAAATTATAACATTTTTGTGCATTTTCTCCCCCCCCCCTCCACCACCACCACCTGTGTCAGACGTGGTATGAATTAGAAAGACGGACAATCTCTTATTTGCCAAGGAAAGAACATTCTGGCGGTTCAACTTCCAGGATTTGTATCTGAATTTTCTTTCAAAAGAGAAGAATATTTGAGGGGGTGTGGAAGAGAGCATGGTGTATTCTTTGCTCCGATGTGAGCTGCGTTCACACATCCTGTGGTTCCTTGGCTTGTTGAAACAGCCCATGTTGGGTTTATGCAATACACGGTGTCACAAACTAACCAAATTCCCACGGTAGTCTAAGCCATGATGAAAACTGGCAACATAATTACCTAGCCACAGGATCCTGGGTTGCAAAAAGTCTTCTACGACACTTGGACCCAGGCCTTAATGGCCAGGGTTTTTATTTTTTTTTATCCCACCTTTATTATTTTTATAGGTAACGCAAGGCAACAAACATTAATACATCTTCCTCTTTGTGTTTTCCTCACAACAACCATCCTGTGAGGTGGGTTGGGTTGTGAGAGAGGACTGGCCCAAGGTCACTCAGTTGGCTTTGATGCCTAAGGCAGGACTAGAACTCAGTGTCTCCTGGTGATTGGCCCAAAGTCACCCAGACAGTTTTCCTGACTAAGGCGGGATTAGAACTCACAGTCTCCTGGTGATTGGCCCAAAGTCACTCAGGAGGCTTTCATGCCTAAGGCGGGATTAGAATTCTCAGCCTCCTGGTGATTGGCCCAAAGTCACCCAGTTGGCTTTTGTGCTTAAGGCGGGACTAGAATTCCCAGTCTCCTGGTGACTGGCCCAAAGTCACCCAGTTGGCTTTCATGTCTAAGGCAGGACTAGAACTCACAGTCTCCTGGTGATTGGCCCAAAGTCACCCAGTTGGCTTTCATAGTTTAGGTGGGACTAGAACTCACAGTCTCCTGGTGATTGGCCTAGAGTCACCCAGCTGGCTTTCATGCCTAAAATGGACTAGAACTCACAGTCTCCTGGTGATTGGCCCAAAGTCACCCAGCTGGATTTAATGGCTAAGGCAGGACTAGAACTCAAAGTCTCCTGGTGATTGGCCCAAAATCACCTAGGCAGCTTTCATGACTAAGATGGGACTAGAATTCTCAGTCTCCTGGTGATCACCCAGCTGCCTTTCATGCCTAAGGCAGGACTAGAACAACCATTCCTATCATTTCTAGCCTGGTATCTTAAGTTTATACCTCTAGGTTTCACCCTCCACCCTTTCTTTTCCCCTCCACATGAGCTTTTCAACACTGTATTTCCCTCCAGAAGCAAATTATAAGCTCATCTAAAGACACAAAACGGTTTCATGCTGCTGTATTTGAAAATTCTGTTTCCTTGTGTCTTTTTTTTTTAATTTAATTTCCCCATGACTTAAGCTAGCTTTCTTAGTTCTTCATCAAATATTCCTTGGTGGCCCAGAAGGAAAGGGAGCAACAGGGAAATGTGCACTCATGCAGCCCCATGCACACATGTGCAAGAGGACACATGCACGAGGGCGGCACTAGAGTGTGCATGTATACACAGGCAGGCAGCGCACACCCATGGCACATGCACTGATGCACATGTGCATGAGCAAATGGCTCACTGGCACCGGCATGCATGTGCAAATGGGCTGCTGGCAGCCATGTGCATGCACAAACAGGCCACTGGCACCCACACACATGTGTAAGTGGGCCGCTGGCATTTGCACACATTGTCATGGTTCCGACTAAAGAAACATTTCAAAGAACTTCCAGGCATTGTTTATCTTAAAAAGTCTCTTATTTTGTGTAACAGTGTTGGCTCAGCATAACATTCTTGCCTATTCCCCTCCTCTATTTTGCAGTCATAAATCATGTTCTCCAATCAGCCTGGGGGGCAAAGGTTCACTTCCATTCTGAAGCCTGGGTAATTACTCTCTACACACTTTCTTTCTCCTCCCCTCCCAACATCGTCTAAGTTAACTCTAAAGATAGCAGACAGTTCTGCATATTTTGTCAAAGCAAGAATATCCAATATTAGCAGCGTTGACACACATGTGCAAATGGGCCACTGGCACCCATGCGCATGCACAAACAGGCACTGGCACCCACACACATGCACAAGCAGGCCGCTGGCAGCCATGCACATGTGCAAACAGGCCACTGGCACCCATGCACATGCGCAAATGGGACAATGGTGCCCGGGTGATGCTGGTGGCAGCGCCAGCATCCCGTAAATTTGCACCAATGCGGTGGTGCTACTGCAAGAGGGGGTTCACCAGCTATTCCTGGGGCCCATGGCCAGCAGGCCACAGCCCGGTATGGGCTGCAGACCCTAGGTTGGGGACCCCTGCTTAGTGCTTCCATTGAAGTGGGGAAATGTTACTTAATGGTTTTCATTTGATGGCTGAAGAGCTATCAGGGCTGCGGTTCCTGAGATGACATTAAGGGCAACAAAAAGCTGTATCTCTTTGCTACCCTCTCATGGTTATTTGAATTATTGCAACAACAGTAGGATAGCCTTGGAATAACAGCTCTATTTTAAACCCTCTTAATTGTGTTAATGTCAGTTTGAATTGCCTTATGAACTGGAGAGAGAGAGACAGACAGACAGACAGACAGAGACAGAGACAGAGACAGAGACAGAGACAGAGACAGAGACAGAGACAGAGACAGAGACAGAGACAGAGACAGAGACAGAGACAGAGACAGAGAGGGAGGGGAGGGAGGGAGAGAGGGGAGAGAGAGAGAGAAAGAGGGAGATAGGGCGAAGAGAGAGAGAAGAGAGAGAGGGAGAGAGGGAGAGAGAGGGAG